>JAJLXZ010000026.1:8479-108666 GCA_030571575.1 Kazachstania viticola
GTAAAGTCGACATTCGATATTATGAATATCGTTAATGATGAATTGAATGCTCCTCATGACGAAAACGAAATATGGAGTACACAAGCTGGGAAAGGCAAAGCATTTTTATATATAAAAGGTGACAGAGCCATAGGGGCTCTCACTGTAGAGTTACTAGAGGATGATAGAGGCTGTTGGATGGTTTATGACTCCAGAGATATTGTTGAAAATGTAACACCTAAATTTATTCTAGGCATATCCCGAATTTGGGTATGCAAAACACAAAGATCCAAAGGGATTGCGTGGAAATTACTAGATGCTGCAAGATTAAACACTATATATGGTGAAACTATACCGAAAAATATGATTGCATGGAGTCAACCGACAAATAGTGGTGCGAAATTAGCTTCAAAATATAATGGTGTGAAACATAAGTCAGGAAAATTATTACTACCCTGTTATATTTGAATATACATATATATGCAATACAATACTCTGTTGGTAGTTTTCATAATCCAATATAGCAGTGTTATTCATTTTAGTTAAACCATAAAAAAAATCTCCCGGGGGCGAGTCGAACGCCCGATCTCAAGATATCGTGGTAATCAAATTACAGTCTTGCGCCTTAAACCAACTTGGCTACCGAGAGGAAAATTTCCAGGAAATTAAAAATTACATGCATTTTTACATAGCGCAAAAGCCCAGACACCACATACATATTGCGTACGCTTTATTTATTGTTGGTGTTGTCAGAAATAACACCAACTACGGAGTGTTATTCCATTCTTAGTTTAAATATGCATTTGATTAATGCTATTATCTAATTCTACTATTCCAAGAAATTATTTCCTCATTAGGAAATACTTATGACATTATTCTTTCATAAATTAATTTGTGTCATTAAGATATGTGACGCGAGAGAAAGTTTTTCACTTTTTCATGTTGTGCGTCTTCGAGACACTGTCACAATATTATCGAGTTACCATCAGGTAGAACATACAAGATAATAAGAACCTTTGTAATATATATATATATAAAAGGATTTATTGTATAGGTAAGTCCAACAAGCCAATAGTTTAATATCTTTGTACTCATACTACAACAAATATGTCTTCTCATGCCCCTTCTTCTCACAACTCTGTCAAGTCAACAATTGACAATGCAGCTACGGAAGCTGTTGATGACATCGAAGTCATTACTAGAGGTTTAAATTCCTTAGATTTCCGATACTTCTTAATTATCATAAATTATATAATAAATACTTAACAGAAATATGAGAAGCAATCAGAATTACAGCCCACTTATATATGTTTGTTTTTCTGATTATTTTAACTCACATTAACCAATAATTACTCAATTCTATTTGTCCCTATCTTGTCATAAAATATAACGGTCTTATCTCATTGTTTAAGACAAGCCATTTCCAAATATTGATAATCCTTCCTTGTCTACGGAGTTATACCTTAGATAACATTGTAGACATCAATGAGGGATTATCAAACACCTGTCGTATGCACTACTCCTATCATAGAATATTATCTTATCTATGTTATATTATAACCAATTGTCTGTGCTGTATTGCTTAGGTATCACATATCTCAACATTATCGCTGAGAATAGATTCTAACATTGTCTTTTTTAGAAATAATAATATTCTATTATAATTGTCTGCTTGTCTTTCTGAGGACAGAACTAACAAGACATGAAAAATATACATTTTTACACAATTATATCTTCTTGCTTTATATACTTTTCCCATTTAGATGTTCTAATACACTATAAATTTCCTTGCACTTCTACTCCTAATATTTTATGACGTCTCAAACATTCTATTGTATAATTTCGTCAGTATTGATTACTTGTATAATCCTTCGGTCAATTTAGTGAGTGTAAGTGTCACAATATCATATTGTTCCAACAATGATTTAGAGATTTTAGGTGTTTTTAAATAAACAAACAAGACAAAATCAACTATTGGTATCAGATTTAACAATAATAAACACTTAATAGAAAATCAGTTACACTTCTAAATTTAAGAAAGATTCAAAGTCAACGGGAAGACGCCAAAAATCTTTCACATATTTTACAAATGTACTTTTCCCATTTTCAGAGATATAAATACTGAAATTATAAACAGAATTGGATGGTTGGAATTCTTTCTCTACAAATACAATTTTTATTATAGCTTCTATATAATATTTTAAGCTTTATACTTTATACTTCAATTGAGTCGAGGGCTTTTTATAATAATTGTATTACATATTATTACTCACTCCCTTAATGTAAAGTAATAATAAAAAATTAGTTTGTGCGCTAATAGGATCAACTCTAGCCATAACAACTCTTGTAAAATTACACAGCTTGAAGAAGAACCTGTCGCACAACCCTTTTAAATATTTCTTTTTTTATCTACGTCTGTAAATATAACGAGGATTTGGTTATTGAAATGAATAACTGCTTTAACTGAGAATAAAACTATGACAATGTGCAAGCCAACTTTTAAGGATAAATGGATATTTCTGTCAAATTTTCGAAATCATGGTCGCCTAGTAATTCATATAAACAGCCTGAGAGATAAAAAATATCACAGCATCTTTAGTATTAACAACTCTGACATCTTCTTGAAACAAAAGCCTTTATTTTCGAGTTAATTTGTAACCTGATTTAATAAGCAAATTTTAGTATATGATGAGGCTAATAGCCCACATTCTGTTGACTTCCCCACTTCTGTATATTTAAATATTGACAGATATCTTTAGCTTGTAATTTCACGTTGTTTGTTATTTCTGAACTTTCATTTAACGGAAAGACTCAAGACTTTCTATAGCAAATGCCAGCTTCGTTAAGTGGCATTTAGATACATTTATATTTATACACTTTCAAGAACTTCAAAAGTTTAACAGAATTTTCTGTTAAAATATGAAATATACGAGATGAAAATAAAGCACGTTTTGCAACTTTGAATACGAGTTTTGTTCTAAAAATGAGATATATGATAATTATGTAATGTACATCAAAAGCAGAACAAAAAACTACTTAAATAATATTGAAATATAGACTCTTACATCCTGATAGAATAAAGTTTTCAACAATCTCTCCCATTAGGCTTTTATGACGGAGGTTAAAACTCAGAGCGATTCTATTAAAAAGAAGTAGAAAAGATGGCATTATATTCCATACTAAAGTAATACCAAAAGAAAAAAGGTAATTTGAAAAAAATAAAAGAAGCATTGAATCTTTAAATGGGTGTATACATTTATTGATATTTATATATGATAATCTTAATCTTTGTAAGAAGATTTGGAACGTAAGTAAGGTCCATATTTGTATAAGAAAAATGGAATTACAGCCAATACCATGAAAGTAAATCCGATAATGGAAGAACCCCAACCAACTGGATATCCGTCAATGGCTAAGTTATTATACATAGCTTGACCGAATAATGGGAAAGCACAAGCAAATACAGCACGACAGAAACCATTACCAGCAAAGACAGAAGCAACGTATTTTGGATAAGATATGGCTAAGTATGCGAAGATAACTTGGAATAAGTTCCAACAACCGATAACGAAAAAGATTTCGGCAATAATTGGAACAATCCAATGAGTACCAGCAGCCCAACCAAATAAAAATAAACTAGTTGGTAAACACCAGGTGACACTCATTGCTAATGGTAAATAATCTTCTGGTTGAAATGAACCATCTCTAAACCTTGGTGCTAGATATTTTATAACGTATAACATTAGTAGAGGGAACGCTAAAGCACAACCTACACAGAAACCCAAATATGATAAACCTACTTCAATCAAAGTGAAATTGTAAATACCGACAAAAACGATTGGGAAAGCTTCAAAGAATAAGTAGAAAGCACCATAACATACAGCAAGATATGCGTCAAAAGCTAAAACAATAGGTTCTTTAACGATAATCTTGAATGGTCTATAGAAAGTAGCGATTAAAAATTCTCTTGGTTTAACTTTAGCATCAATCTGTTCTTGTTCAGTATAATATCTATTATCACCAGTAGCTTTTCTGATTCTTTCAGCTCTACGTGATAGAATATTAGTAGCAGAAGTTTCAGGGAAGAAAAAAACGAATACTATTAAACTAGCGAAGGACATCCAACATAGTAACCAGAAGATCCATCTCCAGTCCTTAGCAACAACCATAGCGGCACCTAATAAAGGAGCAGTAATTGGAGCCAACATAGCACCAACAGCCCAAAGAGCAAGAACAGCAGATAATTTTTCTTGTGATATCATATCAGATAGAGAAGCACCACCAGTAGCTAAAGATGGAGAACATAAAATACCACTAATAAATCTCATTACTATCAACCCACCAATATTATGAACTGTTGCACAACCAATTTGGAAAACAGCGAATGCAAAGAATGTATAAGTATAAATTTGTTGACGACCAATCTTGGCGACTTCAGATAATGGAGAGAATATTATTGGACCAATACCGTAACCTAATACGTAAAGGGAAAGATTTAAAGTAGCAGTAACATGACCAACATTGAATTCTTTTTGAATTTCTTCTTGACCAGGTGTATATATAGATGAACCCATATAAGTAATACATGTTAAAATCATGACTTGTATAATAACAATTAGTTTACGGGCAGTAGTCCAATTTTGAGGATTATCAGGGTCATCAGGACCATTCCAAGTCACCAGGAATGGATCCTTTTCAATATTTTCTGTGTCTGAGTCCTTTGATAGACTTGATTCTGTACCAGAATTAAATGTTATTTCAGTATCATTCTTTACAGCTGTAGAATTCTTTTCTACATCATTATTTTCTATGTTATGAGATTCATCTATCTTTACTAACCGCAGATATTCCAAGATATCTACAAAGTATGTGTTCTTATAACTATTTGTATACATAGTTGGGATATAATGGTATTATAAATAAGTAATGTGTGCTTTGGAGTTGTTCTTTTAATATTCTCTAGTATATAAAATTGAGAAGAGACAAAACCTTTTATAAATAGGATGTCTTGCCTCTTTATATATCTAAAATTTTTTTATCTTATTTTCTTTGTGTCCCATATCTCAACATTTCTTCTTGGTTTTGGAATACATAAGAATAGAACCATTTCAGCATGGAAGCCAATGGATACTTCATAAAAATCTCTGTAGAAGGCCTTCACACACTTCTCATTGAGAAATACTGCGAATCTGACAAAGCAATATACCCTTTTGAAATTTTTCACGCCGAGCAGACTCACGCCGGCCGAAAGACGGAGATGACATTCGGGGTCCTGATTATTAATTTACTCAGAAACTCGCGCAGAGATTAGTTTTTCCGAGCGTGAAATCATACTTATAACTTCCATCTTATTTCCACATGTGCGCCAATTTCCGTCGAATCTAAAAGAAACACAGAGAAAAATCCGCAGAGGACTAGTGGAAATAAGACGCATATGAGCTACAATTGATTACCCTCGATAAGCCACCATGTTCGGCCGAAGTTAGAGAAAGACACGCTGTAAATACATGGATAAAAGGCGGACCCGACATGTATCTCATGGAGGTATATGCAGCTTGGACCATTCAATTCAGCCCACTAGATTCCCTCTGGCTGATTGTTATCTGGTCTTGATTAGATAGATGCTGTAAATGGTATTGCTGCAACATCTCGGAGATCAAGCACACATCCTTGTACGAGATAATACGTGTTAAGGTGATGAAGGCACTCTCAACACAATGTCTTTATTAACATATCCGTGGAACAGTGCTTTTTTTAACACCAGTAAAGGAGGTTATCAAAGACCTGACAGCTTTATGGTTTTTTTTTTCTGTTGAGGTCCTCCGCTCCATTGGTTAATATTAAGATAATGGGTCGCTTAGGAATGTGAAATCCTTATTTGTAATATAGTTTTTGTATTGTTTGTTTTTTCGCTTAATCAGCAAAATTCAAAATTAGAAATATAATGAAATATTTCAGGATGATATTACATGAAATAACCTTTTTTTAGATTATGAGAAAGACATTTTATTTTCTCTTGCTTTTTTAGATTCATTCCTATTCTACATTATTCCAAACACAAAACGACTTAACGGCATCTGACGCATTTCTCTAGGCTTTGAAAATGTAAGAACTATGAATGTTACTATATATTGACAAGTTTCTTCTCTATGTTAAAGCTGTATTTTGATTCCACTAAATAAAGTTATATATTGTAACAACTTGAGATTACACAAACCTTTTTCGTTATAATACCTGTAATTCAAAGTAAAAAAATATAACTTAAAAAACTCAAGACTTCAAAAGCTTTGTTCGTATACACTCAAAACTCTTCTTTTTTTTATATCATCGACATCCCAACAAGAATTTCAATTATTTCATCAAGGTAATGATCTGAAATAACATTTTTATAGTATCAAAAATCCACTTACTTATGTTCCATAAACTAATGCAACGTATATTGAAATGTTACCTGCTTTAGTGGCACTGAGCAGCATACAAAGAAATTACTCATCTGCCTTACTGATTACACACCCCATAAAACTTGTAGCATCTCAGGTCTTTTTAGATTCTAAATAATATGAATGAGAAATGTGTGGTCGTTAAGAAGCATTTGTGAATAGCAAGAAAACTTCAATATATTTCATATAAAAACCTTGATTTAACATATTCATTAAAACCAACCTCTTGTTTTGGTATATTCGATAAGTGTCTTTTTATACCATATTTTTCTTCTTTGGTGATGAGGAAGTCTTCTTCAGTTATGGAATAATCTGGTCGAGGATTAGGAGTTTCTAGCATCGGAAAGTGTATATATATGCTAGGCTTATCTTTACTATCTCAAAATAGATAGAAATACATATATATATATAATACTTCATAAAAACATAAAGTAATATCAAGATATAATCTACTTCGACACTTGCAATGTCTACTTTCTTTATGGTGAAGGAGAGAATCTGGGCGGCCAATTTCTGTAAATATTTTCTTCTTCTTCTTTAAGAAACAAATGCATAGAATTCAATCATTTTAGAGACATTTTAGCATTCTAAGGATTTAAAGAACACAAAAATATACCTTTAAGCATACTAAATGGCAAACACAAGATTATATTCCAATTCGACGGGGTTATTTAAGAGTATTGTTAAATTACAATATAGGAATTATCTTTGTTTTGTTGAGCTTGTCTATTTGCAAGTATTTACATAAGATAACCGTAGTGTAGAGTAATTTAGATATTATCAGTATCTTATTCCATTGAAAAGGACGTCATAAATTGTTTTACTACTATGTATGCGATTTTGCTCTCAAAGTTGGCGCATTTTCATGAGCTATTTCTACCGTATCTCTTTTCACAAAGTATGTATTACTGAATAGCAAGCTCCAAAAATTTAACAAAAACATTCCTCTTCTATTTTGCCAATTGTATGAAAGGAGAAGTAAGCTCATAACAGCTTAAATAAGAGCTAATACTCTTTATGTTATTGGTACAAAGGAATCTAATTAGAAAAAAGCTCCTGTATTTTGTGTTTAAATCCAAAATAGTATCAAAAAATTCAAAGATTATGTTGTTGAATGATATGCTAAGTCCTAATATCTTTAATAGAAAATTGATATTATATATCTTGTATTGTTCATTACTCTTATAATGTTATCCGAAGAAGGAAAGATTAACAAATGTTCCCTTATAAAGAAAAAACAGTACTATAATAAACTACAACCTACTACATTTTCTTTCATGTGTGTACTTTATATTAGGTCGAAGTTTAAATAAGTGAGCGTTACAGATGTACATGTGACTACTGCAATCTCCACGCTAGTTTGCCATAATTATGCCTGTTCTATTTAATGTGTTACAATTATCGATAGCCCTGCGTCAACTGATTATTGTAGCTCATGAACATACATTATAGCCGTTAGGAAATTAGTTTTACCTGACACAAACTACATACGGGCTCTACGTTCTCACGCTACTGATGCTGAATAATAAATAACAACAGAAGGTTCATCAGTTTGCGAATTCTGGAATTTGCAAACTGATGAATTAATTTCTTTCATCCCCGAATTGTAAAATCAAAACATCATTTTCCACTTCACGTTTCAATACCTTTTGACCTAGAGAATTGACTAAGTATGATCCCCCTTTACTAACAGGTCACATAATCAGAGTTTCTTGCGGCCTTGATAGCAGAGATAATGTTATAAGGGGAGTGTGGAGTATAGAAAACATCTTTAATCGTAACATTTCCAAGAACAATGTTCCCTTTACCATACATAGAGATAGAACCTCCTATACCACCGATGATAGTGGGTTCACAAGGAGTGAAAGTTGAAAAATAGCTTTTATCCACATACATGAATATTACAACCGGTGTCAAAGATCCACTTTTTATTATCAGGAATGACTTTACTAGAAAGGGCCATTAAAGCAATGTCGCCTTGAAAATTATTTCTATTATCGTTGTTATTATTGATTCTAAATAACTGAGCTTCAGGAATTGCTTTCTTGAGTAACTCACATCTATAAACAGCATGATTTTTACCACATATGTAACAGCCTACTCTCTTTTTGTTTCTGAAATTTTTGTGATTGAATTTCCTTTTAGCTAGGAAACTTTGAGCAGAATTAGCAGCAGTTGGAGCAGATGTATTTTCTTCACCCATTTTTCTCAGAATAGTCTTATTAATGTTTTTATGGTCCATTTTATCCATTCTCAAGAAACAGAGAAGAAATCCAAATAATAGGATTCAAGTTCCAAGAACTCATTGGTTTTCATCACAATTTTCATTCTTTTTTGATGAAAAATGGTAACTGCTTTAAAGAATTCCCTTTTTTCATCATCTAGGTTTGAATAGTCCTTTTTCGAACTCTTCCAAGTCCATTTCGTTGTGTGACATAATACGATCCACAAAACGGTCAACAGCAGATAATTTATCTTTGGTAGTAGTTGGATGTTGTCTTGAACTTCTTACCAACCTAAAATAGTTTAGAAAAAGTACTACTTCCATATGCTTTCTTTAATAATTCAAGAATAGCTGGACCAGATCTATTTGATATGTCTTTGTCTGCTAAATATTCTTTGACTAACTCAGCGGCAGAACCTTCAATGGTGTTGTTAATTAATTTTCTAAAGGAAATATCAAATTGACGTGTAGTTCTTTTGGCATCTTCTTCTGATAAGTTGAATTGTTCAATGAACTTATTAATTTCCCTAGTGGTAACATAGTCAGCCCAGTATTGGTTAACAGATAATACAACTTCATTAAGTTCAGATACCCATAACCAGTAATCTGTGTCATCGTTTAATTAGAAGTAAAAGTTTTATTGTCAGAAGCCTCAGACCTGATAAGCAGCAAAAATGCTTATTTATGTAAAATATACTGCTTTAATAAAGATAGTGTAATAATAAAAAGTGGAATTAGCTAATTACATAGGAAATATCCAGTTGCAGTGAAGAACTAATTCAATGCTTTAAATATAAATTAGGTGTAAACGTTAAATCTATGTATGAATATATGAACATTTTTTCACTTACACAGCTTACTACCCTCACTTACTGATAATGCGGCTTTAGGAAGCTTCCGTCTCTTTTTTCATTTTGATTATTTTAGGATCATTTTTATTCCACCAGACTTATGTGAAACTGGAAGGGAATGATATAACAGAACCCATATTTAAGCATCTTCAACAACTACTTTATATTGTTATGATAAATTTTGAGTTTTCAATAAGATCACTATGATACACCGAATTTATTGATAATAGTGACCGCTACTATGGCAAATATCGGGATTGTGGCTTCCCATCAGTTGAAGTCTTGAAAAGCTATGATTTAAAGTACGGTACTTAAATGCCTCTTGCTTTGGTCATGTATTCCCTTTTGACTAAAATGCTTGAATATCAACAAGAATATGGGAATAAGTAACCTTTATCCTTTTGGGATGGATACGCAGAGGTTAGACCCATTTCAAAAAGTGCTTGAAGATGACGCAACCCTTATTACAGAGGAAATCAACAGGAGTTAAAAACTATACAGTTACTGCACAATAATTATTGTGTTGGAGTATATAGTAAAAAGATTAGGAGCTAAAGGACGTTATCGCTAGAGCATTTAATGAAAATTATTTGTTGAAGGTTAATTGTGACATATCTATTATATACACAAGACGATCCTTTATTGGAAAAATCTTTTACAACTTTAAATGATTATTAAGTATCTCAATCAAATCCAACCCCGACTAAATTTTGCAATGCACAAATTATACTGGTAGATGTGAACTATACATTCTGTGATTTCATTTATGGGCAATTATGCTCCATGCTTAAATATGCCTTTAAAGGAAACGCTACCTCGACTCTAGACTAGACCTTTATAATATTTATAGAGCTCCTCCCCTTTTTTGAATAACAAAAAAAAAATGGAAGACCTGAGTTACAATAACTCAGGGAGAAGAGAGATACAGAGGAAGCACAAAGGAGATTTGTATTAAATATATCACTGAATATCTTAATTATAGAATAAGCGATAAAAATGTTACAAAGAAGAAGATACCATCTTATTTGCAGTATTTTCTCAAGACAACTAATAAAGAATTAATAATGGGTGGACCTCTTTTAAAAGATAAGCAAACTGCTAATTAGAGAGAGTTTATTATTTTTGAAGATACTTCTACTAATTTAGAATCCTATTTCACATTCACGTTTTTATGAAATTACAGAATCTTGCCGGCCTTAAACTCTCAGAAACAGAAGATTGAACAATATTGCTGTACTGAAGGATGATTCTACAAGACAGATTAAAAATAGATGTAACATGTAGTATCCCATAGAAGTCAAAGATGAAGCTGCCTAAAACTTAATTACCATTTTTGAAAAAGTGTTTAAAAATAAAAAATTTGATTTTGTTAAAATATAGCATAATTATTAGAATAAAGTTTCGTATATATAAAATATTTTCTTGAAATTGTAACTATAATCTGTATGAATAATTCTAAGAAACGAAGGACTGGAATATATATTCTATTTATTTGATAACATAGGTGATAGAACAGTACTTGATATTGGCGCTCTAGTGTCAGAAGCTCTTCTTCCCACGGCACTTCTTGGTACCCTCAAAGTATTTTGTATTGGTTCATTACCAGTATTTTTATTTCTCCAGGACTCTATTTTATTGCTTTCAACAATATAATTTGGTGCCTCATGTAATGAAGCCAACGAAGAAGAAGAAGAAAAGATAGAAGCATTGTTAAAATTGAATAAGATTGAATCTTCTGATCTTGGCGAATGTATAGCTTTTGTCTCTACTGAATCATAAGTAGGTGGAAGTTCTTTCTCAATCTGCTTATCATGAACAGCATTTTCATATGAAGGAACATTACTCAATTCATGTATTGGTGAGATTTGATCAGTGTTAAGAAATGTAGGTAGATGAATGGTATCATCATATATATTCGAGTGATTATCTTCCTTGGATGAGATTTTGTTTACTGTTTTAATGAGGCAAATACGATTCGGATCAGAATCTATAATAGCTAGATATTCACTTGAAGTGCAATCACTATAGCCTCTTCTATGCCTCTTAGATATCCCTAGAGCACGAGGAATTTTCTTTGATGATGATTTTGTAGCTATTTTTTTGTTTGATTCATTGGATTGAAAATCAGCCTGTTCAGTTTCACAACATATAGTATCAAACATATATTTATGATATTCTGGAGGAGCTAGTAAATCTGTAATAACTTGTGTTGGTTTTGATTGATTTTCAAATAAATTTGATATACCTATTCTAGAGGCAGTTCTGGCAAATATAATGTCTTCATTTTTGTTATTTCTTCCCTTTGAATTTCCAA
The DNA here is from genome assembly GCA_030571575.1 of Kazachstania viticola. Classification (NCBI taxonomy): domain Eukaryota; kingdom Fungi; phylum Ascomycota; class Saccharomycetes; order Saccharomycetales; family Saccharomycetaceae; genus Kazachstania; species Kazachstania viticola. The sequence continues at coordinate 20,288 of JAJLXZ010000026.1, forward strand.
AAGTTTCATCATTAACAAATTTATGTACACTTAATGCAAAAAACTGTGATATGAATAATTGTATTGGTAACGTCGCTCTTAATTGAGATTTATGACCATCAGGATTGATAATATTCACAGAAAATTTAAACTTGTGACAAATCTTTATCTTATTTAATACTTTACAATCTTGTGAGCAATCAATTAAATTATTTGGTAAATCAAAATCTAATTTATATTTCCATTTTGGTTGAAATTTTTGATCTGAGATTAACGTCATTGATTCTATTTCGGGATTCTTAACTTTTAATCTAGAGACAATCTTTTCATGATTTGCCATAATTCCAAAATGGTTATAATATGAGTATTCTACCAATTTTATGTTAAAAGAACTAACTTTTAAACCTTTTAAAATTGGAACCATAGTGATTGTTATTGGTACTTTTGAGCCAATAGCAAATTTTCTTGCTGGAATGGATATAGAGTAATCAATTTTTTTAGGCCAAGTGTCTCCGACATCGATAGTCTCTGATAACTCAATTGAATCAGGTGCCACAGTTCTGATAAAGCGTAGTGGATGCACATATGAGAGGTCAGAATTACTCTTAGTTCTCTCAATATGAGCCTCTAAATCGTATTTAACTTTAGCTGCTGGCATGCTCTCAACACTTTCAGTCATATCACCAGGGATAATAATACTGAAAGGGAATGAATATCTACCCTTCACTAAAGTTTGAGGTTTCATATTGTTAGAGTTTCTTGAATTCCGTTGCATTAAATGAGTAGTAGAATGAGATCTTGGCCTACCTTGGGTTGTGGTTACAATCTCCTGAGATTCTCCAACTTCTATATTTAATGGAGCTTGCTTAGCATAATTATAGTACATATTTTTAAAATAACCAGTTGATCCAAAATCTTCCCATTTATGTTGGAAAAATATTTGATTCACTTTCAAATTCCCCTTTGCATTCTCAAATGGGACATTGATGAAAACTCTACCAGTTAATTTCAACCACATCGATTTAATTTGAATAGCATCTCCAGTCTCCAATACGATAGAACCAGATAGTAATGTAGAAGGAGCACTTTCAGGAGGCCCTCTAATTAGAATAACGCCATTATCCGAGTCATTTAATTTGATAGATAATGAGACGGAAGATTTTGAAGATTTAACATAGTTCAAGAGCATAATAGTATCTGTCTTGATATCTGATAAAATGGAATCAGAAATACAAATATACAGAAAGCAGAACTTCGATGATAATAAACTAAAGCTTGTATTTCTTATTACTGAATTTCGAATCACGAAATCAGTTTTAAACAGTAACACTGACAACCAAAACAAACCAATCTAATTTCTCCACACTTATCCAACCACCTACAACTCTCTTTGACACGTCCCTGCATGCAGCCAATGCCAGATCCATCTACTTGTCGCTGTGTCCTGTGATCTTTCATCCCATCTTCTTCCCTTAGAGATTTTTTCGTCCCGATGCGGGGCGCCAAAACGGACATTCGGAGTCCCGAGAGCCGGAGGCGCTGCCATTGGTTCACAGCAGACTAGCCATTAGAGGCTGCAACAGCTAGCTCAAATGCTTGCTACCTGGTAAGTGCTAGCTATCTAGAAGTGAGTATTGGGACAGTAGTGTGCACTCTCCGCCTGTCTTGGGATTTAAGGCGTACGTGTATAGGATACCGTCCAATGTGGCTATCTTGATGGGTAGTATCTGAAGCGTATCTTGGCCTTGTTCGTGGTAAACCTGTGGAAACGCTTCCGGATATATACGTCTCTCAATTGTGGTCTCTACACCTATGTATACTTTAGTTTCTAGCCCCTTCGATATGCTTTCTGGCAGTTTACAATACCCGAAGTGCCTTCGTGGCTCTATGCTTGATCTGCGTCTCTTTCGAAGTATTTGACGTAATCTTAGTTTCTTGTCTTTAATCTTTGCAATATCTTGGAAGTTCTTATATTCTTCAGTGCCAGAGTAATCATCTTCTTGTAATATTACAAATTCATCTTCAGGAAGTTCTGACTCAGATTGATTCAGTTCAGAATTTGTTCTAGTTTCTGAGATTTGCATATCAGAAGACACAGTGTTCACTTTATTCATATCCTTATTCAATTGAATTTGATTATCTAGTCTGAAAATATGACATGTCTCAGAAGAACTTGTTACCGCTAGATACTTGTTATCAAGGCTGAAACACATGGATTGAATATCTGAAACATAAGTACCTCTTCTAAACTGACATATTTTCTTACCATCATTGACTCTAAATACTCTAATTATAGTACCTAGTTTCGATGCTGTTGCTAGCAATGTCCCGTCAAGACTCAACTGTAATAGTCGGATAGCGTTCTTATGAGCTTCAAATACCAATATCGGCTGAAGAAGATCCAAATCGAAAACGGTTACAATCCCACTCTTGTTATTTTGTTTCATAGTATCAGTACAGACTTCACTTTCTTTTACTTGATCATTTACGGAATTATCACTTTCCAAACTGGTATATGCAAGATATCGACTCTTCAATAATGTTGATAGCGTTGCCACACCTGAAGGATTATTCACACCTTCAATCTTATAAACCAGCTTGAAATTTTCAATATTATAAATATAAATTGCTTCTCTAATTACAATCACTATCTTTTCATTATTTATCTTCACCGTAAGTATTGAACTAGGAAATAATAAATTTATAATAACCTCTCCATTTTTCAAATTCTTTATGATTAGCCTTCTAGTTGACATCGAGATCTTATCACCACTACCAACCAACAACAAAAGAGATGTAGAAAATATCATATGTACCTTCGAATAGCTACCTTCATCACTCGAAAATAACTTTCCAAAAGGATGACAATTCACTATCTTATACCCCTCTGAAAGCCCAATTGATATACAGGTTCCAGTTTGATTATATTCAAAGCATCTTATAAGTTCTAACGCAGATAAGGACAGGTTTGATAGGACTTGCTCCATACTATCCTTATTAGTATTATCGTTTATCGAGTATTCCTCTTCATATCTACTGTCTTAATTTTTGTATTCCTTTACTCAAGAAGTTATGCAGAAAAAAAAAATTTAAGAAATGATAAAGAATATAAATATATTTTTGTCATAAATGCTACTAAGCAAAAACTATACACACCTTACTTAGATCGATTAAGTAATTTTGATTAATTTATTTCCCATTTCTATCCAGAATTCAAGCTTTAAGTAAAATAGTTTCACCATAAACCTTCATCTCAAGTTTACATGTACGACGAAGACTAAGAAAATTTACCATAAATAGTATACTCTTCTAATCATCGTGGTACCATGGATCAGGTACAATTAGAATATACCTCTCCATAGCTTCTCTGAATCTATTCTTATATTGTCTTGGAGTTACAACTGTTGGTTGTTTGACAACATTACTATTCCCACCACCACCAACTAATCCTCTCTCCTTAACCCAACTTTCTAGTTTTTTATCCCACGTAAATGTCCTTATAAAGTCAATTATCCCTACAGTCAAAGTAGAAGTCTCATTATCTATCCCTATCACAAGTGAATAATCCATAACGTTCATCTTAGCCAAGAATAATGTGTCGTTCCAAAGAGAGGCCCTTAATAACTTCTTATCATATTCCCTGACATGTATAGGAGATTCGTATATGTATTCAACCATATTCTCATCTAAAAGAACCTCATTTTCCTTCCCTGTTTGCTCTACATGTCTATTTCTCATCGAACCTTTCAAATCAAAAATTCTGGTAGTCTTTTTATTGTAAAAAAGATTCTCCATAATAATTATATCCATTTTATAACTCTTGGAAGATATAGGATTTTTCACTTGAATTTGATAAAAACCAAAGACTTTAGCTAATGTGGAAGGCAAATCGTGAAATAGTGATTGTGCCATATATTCAAAATAACTAGGTGCAAACTTAATAAATGAATCAAGCTCATTATGTGACAATTCTTTGATAACAAAGCGGTCATCCAAAGTCTTTAAAAAACCGCTTCCACTTTTTCCACCAGTAGAGTTCCATTTTACACACCTTGAAAGACTCTGAATAAAATTGTCATTACAATTACAGACTTCCCTAAAAGCTTCAAAGTGCTCAGTAAAGAAAAGTTTACATGACATAACAGTTAGATTATCTTCAAATTGATATCTTAGATGAACAGCTGTTTTCTTTAACATTATCCCCTCCAAGTCATCTAGAGTAGGTTTTTGCTTTAAGTCTTTCATTGAAGTTACCGTGTCCTTAGAAGATATATTAGGTGAAATATCTTTTAGGGTAGCATTTATGGAGTTATTTGTATTAATATCTGCATCGGTGCTATTAATTTTAGAGTCAATATTATCTTCACTTACTAAATCACTAATGCTATGACTTTTCTCCATTTGAATATCATAATGCTGGGTATTCAAAGTCGCCAAATTCCTTTGCTTATAATCTACAGTATTCAAACAGAAAGCTATCAAAGAACTTGGTTCATCTTCTCGAATAATAACATCGTTATCAGCAAATACATGCTCAGATGCAATCGTAGGATAGACTAGTGGTTTCCATAGGTAAGGTGATCTATCTGCCCAAAAATTTTCAAGTGCCTTCATTAAGAGAGACTTCCCAGGTTGTTCCCCTAATTCATCTCTACTTACATTAGTGGAGGTGGTAACTGGAGCTGCCCGAGTGCGAAGGAGTTCCTCTGCCCTTTTAGGCATTGATGGGGAGGCTTTTTCAATCGAATGACCATGATAATCATCAACATTTAAAATAGACCGTCCCCATTTACTAATAGAATCTTCTAATTCATTTTCTAATGTCTTCGTCAATCCTCTATCACTTACACTATTTTCTTGTATGGATTTACCATTACTGGAAATAGAATTTTTGGAGAAATTCCTAGTATCATGCAGAGGCTCATCAACTGCATCCTTTACATCCTTATAAATCTCTATAATAGGTTTGTATTTCCTTGAATTGTAAGCTTGGTATTTATCTTTATTAATTCGAAGCCTTTCAAGCTCTCTTTGAAGTTCAAACTCTTTTGAAATCGAATCCAAATGGATTTGATTGAAAAAGTTGGCCAATTTAGTAACTTTATTATTAGTATTACTATCTCTACCATAAGACAAGTTCGAACTAGTATTACTACTATTACTGGCTCTTCTAGTATCTGGTATTTCATCAAAGTGACTTTCTTCATGAAGGTCTCTAGGAAACGTTCCGACAGGCTTCGAACCTGCAAGAATAGTTCCAGTATGCGTATTTTCATTCTCCTTCGGTATAACAGTGTCCTCATTTTCATTAGTACTACCATTTATATTCTTATTATCCCCATCCAATCCACGTGCCTCTCCAATCTCTTCGAAGTTTGATTCTTTTCTATTCGATTTGTGTCTCTCTTTCTTTTGATCTATTTTCTGAGAGTCAACGAATAGTTTTTTTAATTGTTTGGTAGTTATTCGTGATATATCACTTTCTGATGGCAAATAACTACTACCGAATACGCTAAATTCATCATCCCAATGAGAAATTTTAGATACTAGTAATCGTATCACCGAATTTAATTTCAAATGTTCATCACCGCCACAAGTACCATATACTGTTTCTAAGGTCTTTATCAATTCCCTATTCTGCTCGGTAGCCTTTGATACCAATTCTTCAATTTTTTTCCCACTATCTTCTTGGATCTCTAAAGGAACAGTGTCTACCTTTATTCTATCTAGTCTATTGATAATACTTTCATAGAAAGTATTGATTTTATCCAGAATCTGATAATATGATTCCACCTTTATTTTAATATCAATGTTCGGCTTCCATTGAATTTTTGTAGGCGGTGTAACTAGTTCATATATCTCTAGGTCGGAATACTCCATACGAACCACTATATCATTGAAACCAAAATATTTAACATGATCTTTCGTAAAATCATGTGTACAATTCCCAATATCAGATACACTACCCTTTTTACTCCAAAACATTATTTCCAAGTACTTTCCAAAAGAGTAATTCCAAGTCTTGTCGCTAAGTTGTAATATAGGAGTCGACGTTCCACATTTCTTACAATAGCTCCACGTTAATATTATATTTCTGAGTTTTGGTAGTTTAGTTTTAAACTTTTCAATGAGGACATCTACTTTTCCAATCCCATGGACATAACTTCGGTAATGATCCAAAAGCAACCCACCACATCCCTGGTGACATGGGTAGTAAGCTGTAGCAATAACATTTTCAATAAATTGTCCAATTGAGATATCACTATCCCAAAAATAGTCTATTGTAACCAATTGAGGACCAATACATGGAGTAGCGGTCTTTGTAGATACCATGCTATACAGAACTGTGATACTCTGATGAGATCCAGTCCCCAACATATTTGAAGAAAAAGCATAAGATAATTCCCATTGTCTGCTCCTCCACTTAAATTTCAATTCCAACTCTTCAAGCTCTTTTTCTTTAACGAATTTTGTAATATGTTTCATATCTTGGAGTGTTAATGTAGACTGAATACCTAACTGTTGTACTTCAGGCGTATCAATCGATATATCTTCTTCAGTTAGAGCCTTATTTTCGTTTCTCTTTGCAACCATCTCATCTTCTAGATTTCTAGCTTTCTTAAGCAAAAAAGGAATTGGGAACTCAACTGTTGGTGATACCGTAAGAATTCTTCTATTAAATTTCTTCAAAAAATCAGCAAAATATCCAGACACAACACTATCAGCTTTCTTCTTCCTTTCTTCTGTAAAAAAGGAAGTAGAAAGTTGTATGAAATTGTCATTAAAAAACGAGCTCTCTAATCTCAATGAAAATAGAGCGTATATCATAAACTCTGCTACATGTTTAATTTTATCTAGTACTTCTGGAGATCCACCTCTTAATAAGACAGTTCCACCAAGGGATGGATTACAACCTCTTAAAAAAGTATAAGTCTTACTAGTATTACCGTAAATATATGACTTTACCTCAAAAATATCACATTCACCCATTTTCACGTTAGCTGCCAGTTTATCTATGGTAACAGCAATATCTGCATCAGTTAATCTAGCAATCCTCTCCATAACTTGTGGTTTCATATTAAACTGTACTGTTACACCAGCTTTATTCAATAACTCGAGTGCATAACCACTAACATTCGCACCTACATATAATACATCAGGATTTAATGATGTCAGTCTTGATACCAGCTTATCTAGATATTCACGTTCTTGAGAAAACACTGATTCGATGCTCAAGAAGTGAGTTTCATTTTTCTGATATTCTAAGGGGAACATTATCAATAAAATTCTTGGATGATTAATAGACCTATTCATTCTATTTGAGGGAAGGTTCTTGGAGAAAATGATGCCATCAACAAACTCTGTAGACTCCATAGAACCTCCAGAAATTCTCTTAATTTTCACATATTTATGCCTGTAGTCTAAACTAGTAGAATCTTTTGCACTTAGTTGAATTCGCTGAATCTTATCCAGTAGTATATATTTCAGAATTTTAAACCATGAATCCATATGCTGCACTTCTTGATCGTTGAGAACTTGCTGAAGAATTTCTTCAAAATGTAGAAGAGCTACATTATTTAACTGTCCCTTTTCTTCTTTTTGAAATTTCGATTCGTTTAAAATACTCAGTCTTTTCCATTGACCGAAACTTGTTAGCCTGGTAGGATTGGATTTGGACACCAAGGTATTAACTGCAGGAGAAGTAAGTGCCATCTTTGAACCTACATTTCTATCAATTAGAGATAAATTAAAATTGGACTCGGTCGGACTATCATTACTCACTACTGAAAGAAGATTCGGTGTGCTGTTGGTTAATGCCTGTAGATTGTGATAATATGAGTTTGATGTAGCTGAATTGATTTTACTTTTATGTCTGCTTTTCCTTCTGCTTTGTATTCGATGTAATGAAGCTTGTGCTCTCTGGTAAGATTTGGTAGAGTTTCTTGTTGACCTAAATGGATTTGCATGAGTTTGGGAATCATTTAGGGAGGAATATAATGACATGGTTTCCTCATCTTCAAAAGATTCATCACCTTCGTCTTCTAAGGCATTCAAAGAGTGGGTGCTATTACGTACAGAAAATGATGAATCCGTCTTCGGTTGCGATGCATAGTTAAAATGAAATTTAAAACTTTTACTTGAGTTCCCGATAATATTATTTGCTTGATTACTTGAGTAAGATGCTGATGTAGCTAACTGTCTATCTGGTGGTAAGTGTGGTCTGTCAATAGAGGTGCTATTGCTGTTCTTATTTCCAACATAATGAAAAATTGATTTTTTTAATGAATTTCTACCATTTCTCTTGTTATTATTAATTTTAGAAGGATTTTGGTTATTGTAAATGCCACTATCATTTCCACGTACAGTATTAGAATCTAGGGTAGTACTTTTCAAATTGTTGTATGAAGCTGACAACATGTCTACGTCTCTAATTGTATATCTATCACGTTGTTTGTTACTACCTGAACTCTTCTGTGCAATATCGTAAGGATAATTTTGGTGGAAACTACTATTCTCTCTGAAAGAAATCTCTAATGATTCACCTTGCCTAGTGGCAGGGATAGCCATTCTTGGAGGTGGAGGAGGTGTTGATACAAATAATTTGGAATCTTCTTGGGAAGTAATTATACTTTGTATATCGTCGTCATTTATCATTAATATTTCCTTGTGCTTTCTTGGAGAGGGTGTTCCCACATTATTCAATATCTTTTTTGCTCGAGCATTATCAAATTCTAAAGATATATCTACCTCACCATTTTCCGGGATAGAGTCAGAATCAGTATAATCATTAATATTTTCAGAAGACAGATTCTTCTTTGGTGATTCATAATCTTCATCACTTGAATCTTCAAAATTATTTACATGCTCAAAGCAATTATGACAGACTCTCATCTTCCCATTGCTTTCAAAATTTTCTCCATTGATCAATAATGTACAAGCATGACAAAAGATTTGACCACAGATTCTACAATGATGTTTTCTTCTAAAGGTATTGAAAGCTTTACCACACGTAAAACAATCTTTTGAGCTTTCATCTTTCATCCAGTATTCCTTTGACAGAACGTTTTTAGCTTTTTGTTTTGTTCTTTTCTTGTCGTTATAAAAGCCAAAGAGGAAACTCCTTGATAATGATGTTGCCATTGAAGAGGATCGACTTCTAGGAGTATTCCCAATGTGAGGGTTATTTTGGTGTTGGGGATTATGTAAGTTAGGATTCCTTATAGGAATGGCGGTCACCATTGACTTAGAAGCATATGTACTCGTTCTATTCGAGAGGTTATCGTTATTATTCAATGTAAATTTAAGAGATCGCGCATTATTAGTTGATTCACCGTCTTCTTGGATATTCCCTAAATTGGTCTTGGAATTGTTTTCTATCCCAATTATGTCATTAGAAGGACTAATTGTTGACTTTATTAAAGAATTTTTAGTCGATAGTGACAGTAAAGATTCTGGGGTCCCTGAAGTGGTAACCTTTATCGAATCATGTACATAAATTGTTGGGTTTTGTAAATCTAAGGATTTGTTATCAGTTGAAGATGTTGATACAACAATTTTTGGATCTGCATTAGTATTACTTAATTGCAATGCAGATGGAACAGTAATGTTACTAAGCACGGGATTTGTATCTATTTCTGTAGTTGTTTTAACTGGAATAGCTGCTTTAACTAGAAACTCAGGTTTATCCAAGCTAGCCTTATGTGTTTGCTCGATACTGTGATTGATCGAGCCTCTCTTACCAGTGGTATTCATTTTAATGTGACCTTAAGCTTATCCGATCAATCAAAAAGGTAAAAATTCCATTAAGATACGAGATAGTTTACTTGAAGATTATCCCATAAGCACAACCTATATATAATAACTTTTCTAGATATAATATATTAAAACATTCAAATATCTTATACATTACCTTATAATTTCCAACTTTCTTCGTCTTTGTTTTTTTCGTCTTTTTTCTGTATAGTGAGAAAGATATATATGATAATCCCAATAAAAAGAACTTTCAGTTGAACAATCTCTTGAAAGAATATCTTAGTCAATTGACACTGTGACAAATATACCTGCTAAAATTATGATGCTATATAAATGGAATAATGTGCTCTTGTATACTTGGCTCTTTTTAATTGGTAATGTATTATGCAAAAAAGTTTCAGAATTCCAATTGGATTATTATAATAAGACGCTCACTAAAGAGCTTTCTCTTTCTAACAATTCCTCCGCTAATTTGATATTACCTTTCAATACCACTAGAATACCTGGTACTAAAGAATCTAAAAAGATCCAAAAGTTCATTCGAGATCAGTTTTCTTCAAATATGACTAGCAATTGGCATGCGGATATTGATAATTTCGAGAGTAATGGATATAATTTCACAAATCTGGTATTCACATTGGGCAACAATAGCGAAAAGTATATTGTATTAGCTGCTCATTATGATACCTTGATCGAACCGACAGGCTTTATTGGTGCTGCAGACAGTGCTGCTTCTTGTGCGATTGTGCTTTACGTTGCCAAATTTCTCGATCATATATACGAGCAAGACTCCAAGTTGCTTGACAAAGTGATGAATAAGACAGAATATGGATTTAAGATTGTGTTTTTTGATGGTGAGGAGGCACTTAAGGAATGGTCAGATGAGGATTCTATCTATGGGGCCAAGCATCTTGCCAAACGTTGGGAGAAACAACACATCATGGATAAGATTGATCTATTTGTGCTTATGGATCTAATTGGATCAGACCCATCAATGGTTTTGAAGAGTTACTTCAAGAAGACACATACACAATACAAACTGTTAAGCTCAATTGAAGACGAATATATCAATACAGTAATAAAGAAACAGAGCACAAATAAGCTGGCTTTCTCCCCCAAGAAGGACCATACGAAGAATAAGAAACTAGACCCATACTACAGACTATATGAGATGCTCGATAGAGAGCTCATAGGAGACGATCATCTACCGTTCCTCAGAGCTGGTGTTCCCGTGCTGCATCTTATCCCATTCCCATTCCCCAAGACGTGGCACACAATTGACGACGACTTCGCCCATCTCGACCAGGATGAGATATACGAATGGGCAGTACTAATGAGCGAGTTCATGCTGCAGAGTGTCCAACAATGATCCCTTCTAAGGCCTTGAAGCTTGTTACCTCTAGGTCATCAGTCACATGACTCGGTGATCAAAGGGTCTCGCGTGTTATATATAAGGGGTTTATACTCTTGTAGTTGCAAAGCACTTATACATTTGAGATGAAGGGTGGATAAAAGAGAGTTTAACGTTAAAACTGTTTCAAAAAGCAATGTCTTCAAAGTACCAGATGTATAACGATAAGGAAGCAGCCATATCCAAGTCTTCCGATTTTGTCAATTTGTCTGAAGCTCCAAAGCCCAAAGAGACCCCAAATGTTTCAGAGTTCAATTCTCCTGACACTTCAATCTCTAGCATGGATGATTCCAAGAGACCATTTAATTTCCAGAAACGCCGTTCTACAAACTATATTGATGCTTTAAACCTGAAAGCGAATCGAAAGAAAAGTAGCCACAATTTTAATGGGGATAATCACGATAACTCTTACACTACTGACAATGGTAGAAGAGGTTCAAACATGGATCCTCAGGATAATTTACATGAAAGACAAAGAAAGACAATTGATCAATCAAAACGTCATGATCCGAATATTTCTCAAAGTTATAAAGATGTGGATATGGGAGATCGGTTTACTCACAGAGAATCGGTCCCTAGAAATATTGAGTTTAATAAGCTGTATAGGGAAGATGGGAAGGGTCATACAAGTGATGCTCAAGGGGATGATGACAATGTGGAAAACTTTAAGCCAGATTTGCCCAGAAGAAAATCTAGCTTTGAATATGAAGACTTTAAAAAAGATATTTATGATAAACTCAAAATGTTCAATGGTAGATAATAAAGAAAATGATCCAATTGTGTTAAAGAACATATTGTAAGAGACAAAAGATGAACTACTTTTAAATTTGCTTAAATTTCCATTTTTTAACTTGTTTAAAGGATGCCTGGACTTCTTTTAGATTCAAAAAAAATAAATGAACAATTCATCCATGTATATCCATATGTATATTGATTGCTTGTATAAATTTCCTTCACTAGTCAATTAGTTACTATCCAGCTATATATTTATATCAAAAATCTTTTCAATAAAAGCAAAATTTTTTTTCTCAACCGAAATATATGGAAAGATAAGTGAAAAATTATCCATAGTTAAAAGCATCGTTTTACTTGTCAAAAGGCAACTCCTGAATAAAATTGTAAAGCAGAAGAGTTTCTGACTGATATAATATGTCATCCATTGGTTCTCAAGTTCGTAAAGCTACCGGTACGATAGATCCTATTGTCACCGAGTATGCTGTCGGTTATTTTAACCATTTATCTAAGATTACTTACGATGCTGTCCAAAGTAAGCAACTTGATTTACCTTCTGAAGTCGCATTCGTCAATGACTTATTAGTCAATGCTGGTGCCAAACAAAATTCTGTTGATGAATTAACCAAAAACATTTTTGAACAATTATCTATCCAATTGAAAGAAAATCAAGCTAAGTTAGAAATTACTGGTGATACTTCCAAGAGATTATTAGATATTAATATCTTACAGAAACATAATAGTAAGGCAAATATTAATACCTCCATGAATATGTTAGGTGTAAATAACGATATTGAACATGCCGGTAGAAACATGGAAACTAGAGTCGATTTAAAGAAGTTAGCTAAAGCTGAACAAAAGATTGCTAAGAAAGTTGCCAAGAGAAACAACAAATTTGTTAAATATGAAGCATCTAAATTAATTGATGAACAAAAGGATGAAGATTACGATTCATTCTTCTTAAAAATTAATCCTTTGGATTTCGGTTCGGCTGCTGGTAAATCTAAGGATATTAAGATCGATACATTTGATTTATACGTTGGTGATGGTCAAAGAATTCTTTCTGATGCTCAGTTAACCTTAAGTTTTGGTCGTAGATACGGTTTAGTAGGTCAAAATGGTATCGGTAAGTCTACTTTATTAAGAGCATTATCAAGGAGAGAATTAAACGTTCCAAAGCATGTCTCTATTTTACATGTAGAGCAAGAATTGAGAGGTGATGAAACTTTGGCTTTACAAAGTGTGCTAGATGCTGACGTTTGGAGAAAACAGCTCTTAGGTGAAGAAACCAAAATTAACGAAAGATTAAAAGAAATAGAAAAATTAAGATCTGAATTCGATGAAGATAGTTTGGAAATAAAGAAATTAGATAACGAACGTGAAGATTTAGATAATCATCTAATACAGATCAATGAGAAATTGAGTGATATGGAGTCAGATAAAGCAGAAGCTAGAGCTGCTCAAATTTTATATGGTTTAGGTTTCAGTATGGAAGCTCAAAAGAAACCAACAAACTCATTTTCTGGTGGTTGGAGAATGAGATTATCTCTAGCTCGTGCTCTTTTCTGTCAACCTGACTTATTACTATTAGATGAACCTTCCAATATGTTGGATGTTCCTTCTATTGCCTATCTGGCAGAATATTTAAAGACATACCCAGCTACAGTCTTAACAGTTTCACATGACCGTGCATTCTTGAATGAAGTTGCCACAGATATTATTTATCAACATAATGAAAGACTGGATTATTACAGAGGTCAAAACTTTGACACTTTCTACACTACGAAAGAAGAACGTAGAAAGAATGCTCAAAGAGAATATGAAAACCAAATGGCTTACAGAAAGCATTTACAAGAATTCATTGATAAATACAGATATAATGCTGCTAAGTCACAAGAAGCACAATCAAGAATTAAGAAGTTGGAAAAGTTACCTGTATTGGAACCTCCTGAAGAAGAAAAAAGCATTAACTTTCATTTCCCTGACTGTGAAAAATTATCTCCTCCAATTATTCAATTACAAGACGTCTCATTTGGTTATGATGGTAAAGATCTATTATTAAACGATGTCAATCTGGATGTACAAATGGATTCAAGAATTGCATTGGTAGGTGCTAACGGTTGTGGTAAAACTACTTTATTAAAAGTTATGATGGAACAATTAAGACCAACAAAGGGTTATGTATCTAGAAATGGTAGATTAAGAATTGGTTATTTTACACAACATCATGTTGACTCTATGGATCTAAATAAATCAGCAGTAGATTGGATGTCTACTGCCTTCCCTGGTAAATCCGATGAAGAATATAGACGTCATTTAGGTTCTTTTGGTATCACTGGTTCCTTAGGTTTACAAAAGATGCAATTACTTTCTGGTGGTCAGAAATCTCGTGTTGCGTTTGCTGCATTGTGTTTAAATAATCCACATATCTTGGTTCTTGATGAACCTTCTAATCATTTGGATACAACCGGTTTAGAGGCCTTGATAGACGCTTTGAAGAACTTCACTGGTGGTGTACTAATGGTATCGCATGATATTTCTGTCATTGACTCAGTATGTAACGAAATTTGGGTTTCTGAAGGTGGTACCACTAGGAGATTCGATGGTACAATTTATGATTACAGAGATTATATCATTGCTTCTGCTAATTCAGCTGGTGTGGTTAAGAAACATTAGTCACATATATAGTATCTCTATAATTTAATTTAAAAAGTATTTAATTCACAAAATGCTCTCTTCTCACCTTAATGTTTATATTTTTATTTATTTAATATACAAAAATTTCTAAAATACAAATATATAAAAGAAATGTATCACTTCAACAACAATTCTGCCTTACGCTTACTTGTGATTGGATCCAATACAGATTTTACTTGTACTTCAACCTTGTCAAATACGTATAGTACTCTTTCTTTATTAGTTTCTTTCTCTGTAAAAGTTAACTTAAATTCAGTCTCATCATAAACAGCAGACTCAGTCTCGTTCGTAAGATTTTCTAGCCTAATTAAACCTTCTACACCAAATTTAGGTACTAATACAACAATACCATTGTTGAAAATCTTAATTACATAACCTGTTTCTATAGTTTCGTTGTTTCTCATAACTTGACCGACATAATACTCTATACTGGCTCTACCAGCAAATTGTGCATTTCTATGTTTTTTGTTGATATTTCTACAAATCATATCCATCTTATTCTTATCTCTATGCATTAAACTCAATGGTTCATAACCAATAGCAGCAGCCAATTGTCTATGTGCGACAACATCACAATAACGTCTAATTGGCGATGTGAAATGTGTATATATATCCACAGCTAAACCATAATGTCTGAAGTCTGGATATGAATAAGCACCAGAATAAAAATATTGGGCCGCCATCATACAACGAGTAGATAAGATACGGACCAAAGTATTGAAGTAAGGATCTTTTGGATCTTCACAACGATCTAAGGAATCTGCTAAAGCTTTAGATGATTCTAAGGATACGGTCATCCCCTTCCTTTGGTATAGCATTTCATTCAGCATCTCAAAATTTGTGGCTGGAGGATTGGCGTGTCTTCTTAGCATAGCAGTTTGTGGGAATGCTTCGAATATCTTTCTTGCAACCGAAATATTGGCTAATAACATAAATTCTTCAACTAATGAATTTGTAGCTAATAATTTCTTGATTTCAACTTCACCTGGGTCCGATGTTTCACTATCCATATGAACTTTAACTTCAGGAGAGGCTAAGTTTAAAGCACCAGCATCTATTCTCTTTTGTTTTAATTTTTTCGATAAGGTTAGCAGAGCTCTCATACCTTGAGTCAACTCATCCTTTTGATTTGAATCGTCAATTCTCAGTTGAGCTTGTTCATAGGAAAATGCTTCTCTCGATCTGATTACAGACTTAGTAAAGTTTACATTAACTATATCAGCGTTGGAATCCAATTCCCATAATACAGAAAAGGCGAATCTATCGACATATGGCTTTAAAGAACATAAATTAGTACCTAATAACATTGGAAGCATATCGATACGCTTATCAACAAGATACACTGATGTACCTCTTGAGGAACCTTCATTATCTAAAGCAGTACCTGGTTTAACAAAATGAGTAACATCAGCAATATGAACACCAACTTCCCAGTTACCATTTGGTAATTGCTTTGCATGAAGGGCGTCATCAATATCTACACAGCCAGGAGGATCAATACTACAAATCAATTTATCTCTTAAGTCCTTTCTTTGAGCAAGTAATGGATCCTTAGAAATAGCTTCCGGAGCTGAAATGTCAACTGGAGCTTTCCAATCATGGCCTTCAGCAGGTAAACATTCAAGAACTTTCTTTGAAAAAGGTCTGTATTCAACGTCATGTTCCAGTAATAGAGCTTCTGTTTCTGCCTCAGCAGATTCAACTTCACCTAAGTCTCTAACGAAGTGACCTAATGGATATTTATGAGTTGTTGGCCATGAATCCACAGAAATAACAATTCTTTTATCTAATAGCTCTTTTCCTCTTCTGGTACGGATTCTAATCTTCGGTAAGCATTTATCCATCAATATGACAAAAACATTTTGGGTATCACCACTTTGTAGATCAACAGAATTAGGAGCGATTTGACCAACATATTGTCTCCATGATCTTCTAGTAATGGCAACAACTCTGGCAGTTGGTTGAACCTTTTTAGCCTTTTGCATCATAATGGCATCTTTAGCTAGTAATCTCCGTTGTTTATCAGAGATGATAGTTTCAGAGCTGCCATTAGCAAAAGCTTCATCGGCAGCATCGGCATCTGGATTATCATTAACATTAAAATGTTCAGAATCCATAGCTATTGAAGATTGAGATTTCCATTCAGACTGTGGTAAAAGTTCAACCACAACCTGGTCTCCGTTGAATGCTCTGTTTAGGTTCTTTTGGCCAACCACTAAAACAGGTTTGGAAAAACTTGGCAAAGAAAGGGTACCTTCTAAAAAGTTGTATTCTGAAATTTGAATATTACCTTGATATAAAACACCATTTTTGAGACCACCCATAATTCTAGAAGTAGAGTAGTATTCCGGGAAAGCAAATTCTGGCATATCTTCTTTAGCGATATTTTCATTGTCATTACTAGAAATATCAGAATTTGGAATAAGATCTTTAATGACATCCGCATTTGGAAGTAGTTCAATATATTTGACTAAACTTTTCGATATGTATTTATTGTCGTCATCTTTACTTGCTGCTTCTCTATTCAAACGATCATTTGTAACTAGTATCGTTTTGATACCTTGTTCGTTTAAGTGTTCGTTAAACCACTCACATGTTTTTCTGATGGCTCTATCATTTCTGTCGTTGATAGTTTCATCTGGTTTCCTGTTTACAAATGTTTTTTCATTAAATTCATTGTGAAAGACAGTAAATTTCTTTCTCTCATCGCTGTCTCTACATAATGTTCTCAACCTTGTGTATACGGGATAAGACCTATTTCTTACTTCATCTAGAACAATTTGTGGAATAATTACATCAAAGAAACAATCTGGATTTTCTAGAAGGTCGATGGCTAAGAGAACAATATTGGTATCTAATACAACATAATGTTTCCCAATACCTGGTAACTCTTGTGGATTCTCTGATAATACAAATTTTGGTAATTCATCGTTGGCATCTGGAACAACAATATTTGAGCACTGAGTACAAGCTTTTGATAGGCATGGAATATCATTTCTCAAATAATGTTCTCTGACAATCTTAGTTGCACCACCGTTTCTGGACCTTATGAATACCTTCTGGGTCACGGTAAGTCCTTCTGAAAGTCTTTTTCTCCGAGGAACAATTACTTTAGTCGACATAGTTACTAATTATCTATAACTGGGTACTATCGACTAGCTATTTGGCTTGCTATGCCTCTATATAGGCTATCACTTAGTGTATTTCAATGCTCATCTTCTTTCTGAAAAAAAAATTGTTCTTACCCGAATGCTTCATGTGACCGAGTACTCATTTTTGCCACCACTTTGAGAAGAATCTTAGATATTGAAAGATTGATAGTGTAAATGTAAGGAACAGTAACACAATTTCCAGGATCAGTGAGTCAGATATTGCAAATCGTTATATATTAGCAGTGGAAAGATGAGTTCTGAGTTTACATGTATGTAGTGAGAATCTTTGATGAACTGCAAGTGCAGTGCTCTTCAGCGATCTCGAAATAAAGGGTTGTATAGAGTATTATGATATCTTCGAAATTTCAAAGTACTAACACTTATGTATAGTTAATATTAAGCATGCTGGAAATATATATGCTATTACCATTAATGATAGCACCACTGCTGGTGAACTTAAGGAGCAAGTAGAACAGTTAACTCAGGTGCCAAAGAGTCGTCAAAAATTCATGGTAAAAGGTGGACTTAGTGATGATTCAATCACAAATCTTTCAAGTGTTATTAAAGCTGGTTCTAATGTTATTTTAGTGGGTACTGCGGATGCCAACCTTATTTCAAAGCCTAAAGCAAAGAATAACTTTATTGAAGATCTTTCCCCAGATCAACAAGTACAACAACTAAATGATATTCCAATTGGTTTCAAAAATATGGGGAATACCTGTTATATGAATGCAACTTTACAAGCATTATATAGAATGGAATCATTAAGAGATATGATATTAAATTTTGATTCTAGCAAGAGAAATAATAATGATTCAAGTTTTGATGTGCATTATAAACTTGTTCAAGAATTGAAGAATTGTTTTACAACGTTGAAGAATAAAAGTTTCAAATCTGTGATGCCTGTAGTCTTATTGACAAGCTTAAGAAAAGCATACCCACAATTTGCTGAACGAGATCCTCAATCTGGTTTTTATAAACAACAAGATGCCGAAGAATTGTTTACACAATTATTTCATTCTCTATCTATTGTCTTTGGAGAAAACTTTATCGAAAACTTTACAATTCGTTTTCAAACTACTATCAAAGATACGGCAAATGAGAACGATGTTACTGTTAGAGAAAATGAAAGTGATTCAAAATTACAATGTCATATATCCGGAACAACAAATTTCTTAAGAGATGGGTTAATCCAATCTTTAAGTGAAACTATCGAAAAGAGATCTGAAATCACTGGTGTCAACTCTAATTACTCTGTGGAGAAAAAGATAACTAAACTTCCTAAATTTTTGACTGTCCAATTTGTGAGATTCTTTTGGAAGAAGTCTACTGGTAAGAAATCCAAAATCTTACGTAAAGTGGTATTCCCTTTTCAACTTGATGTAACTGATATGTTAACTCCAGATTATCAATCAGATAAAATTAAAGTACGTGAAGAACTAAGAGTTGTTGAAAAAAATAAGATTGAACAAGAAAGAGAGACAAAAAAGCGTAAACTTAACGGTAAAGAAGAAATAGATACTGATGTAGTTATGACTCCAAGAGAAGAACAAGAAACGAAAAAGGCCTTACAAGAAAGTCAAAATGAATATTGGAGAGATGAATTCAAGAAACATTTCCCTAAGGATTTACAAACAGGAGAAAACCCATCTTCCGTATATGATTTAGTTGGTATTATTACTCATCAAGGTGCTAATTCTGAATCTGGTCATTATCAAGCATTTATTAGAGATGATGCTGATGAGAATATCTGGTATAAATTTAATGATGATAAAGTTACAGTAATTGAAAAGGAAAAGATAGAAGCATTAGCTGGTGGTGGTGAAAGTGATAGTGCTCTTATTCTGATGTACAAAGGGCTAGGCTTGTAATAACAGATTTCTCTGCTTTCAGATCGTCTCATTCACACGTATCTATTTAGTGAGGGGCTCATATTTGGGATTTCTGCCTTTTATATGTATGTATATGCTTATAGAGGTACATTATATGAATCAGTAACATAAACTATGATACAAAAATCGCACGAAATAGTGTATAAATAGAAAGAGTTCATTATATTTTCATTAGTTTATGTACAGTTCGTTTGTTTTCATTTAATTATTTTCGTTAACTAATTTTTTAAATTGTTCTATATATTCATAACAGTTTAAAGGTTTTCCCTTATTGGATAGTAAACATTCAGTAAGTTTCTTTTGAATTTCTGATCCATCTTCTTCGAAATTTTTTCTCTTTTTAGCTTCTAACTTAGTGTACATGTCTAGTTTTGAATTCAATTTGTTTATTTTTTCATCCAAGGATTTTGATGAGAGTTCTTTAGAGTCTGAATTAGTTAGGGATAGAGACATATTTAACTGGTTTTCAAACCTATCTAATGTTTCCTTCTCCAGATCTTTCAATCTTCGACTTACTAGATCTTCAATATATTTCTCAGCATTCTGTCTCTTTGAAAAATCGGTTGGTATAACACCATCTAATTGTTTTACCGTTTCATCCGTTAATGTAACTTTGTAATTCATAGGTAATTTATCAATTCCCTCTGGTGTTGATGCAATAATGCCCATGTTTCTCGGTAATTGGAGTCCTGTAGCTTGAGAATAGTCTTTCAAGAATATAGTTAGGGGACTTTTATTGAACTGCATTTTCAATTTGCATTTTCATTTTTTGCTTTCTTAATATTTTCCGTAATAAAGAAATTTTGAAAGTAACCAATCAATAAAGTAGAAAAGTCGATAGTATAAAGAATGAATGAGAATAGCACATTACAAGCACATAGAGCCCATATTAGCTAAAGCCAGCGACTAAAATTAATGCAGTATTAGTACCTGGTGGAACCAAATTATAAGATTCGTTATAATGGCAATATGTATATACACGTACATATGGTATAATTAAGGCAGTATACTGTATGTGTTTGTATGAAAAACAAACGTCCTCCATTGAAGACTCCTTGTATAAGAGAATACCCATGAAATCTACTATAAATCTTCAATCAGAATGTTCAACTTGTCTCTTTTGTTCTGTTTCTCTTGTAAAGATAGGAAGCTTCCCGATAAAAGTTGCCATTACTATATAGAAGAGCCCTACCAATGTAGCTTGTGGGGTCAGATTAGCATTACAAGGCATAATCATAAAACCAAATGACTGAATAGTCAACACTTGCCTGTTTGCATAACGTTTCATAAGAATAGCTATGACTATACTTATGAGAAGATTGATAGCATAATATGCACTAGGAACTGGGTCAGGGCTTGGCATCCTACAGTTATTCTATACGTGTGGGATCAATTACGGGTATCAATATAGCCTTGATTCAACTCAAACAGACCTTATGAGAACTCGATTCTATTTGGAATTGTTCAAATTGGCTGCTTTACAATATATTTTATATGGAATTTTTGCTGCCTTTTTTGTTTTCTATCATAGTGAAAACATGAAGTAGTATTATTGTAACAATTTTAAAAAGATTATTCTGGCTGTTACCTATAAGAGCAATTGTATTGGGTGGTAGTAAATGACTGTGTATATTGATAACTGTGTGTATCTGTTGAAGTGTCCTCTTGTCTATAGTAATGATGGAGCGTCTCTTTATCTATTATTTCTTCATTCTGCATCTAACTAACCATTAATATATACATTATTAAACAAAGCCCCAAGACAGTAGCTGGATCTCCACTACCCTAGATAAATTATGTGGCATACTCCTATAGTAAATAGCTTGAACAATAAGTTGAGCAATAGCGACTATTACATATCGGCAATGTTTTGTCGTTAATACTGCTGACTGATCCTTTGATACGGTACAATACACGAAATTTCAGGTTATTTTATTTCTACGTGTGGATGTAATGAACCAGCTCAAATATATTTTACGTAGAAATTACCTCACAAGTTACACCTTCAGTTGAAGACAGAAGTGTCTAAAAGAGTTCTTAGCTTGCAATTATACCCTGACTTACTGAATTAATTATTCCCTCCCGAATTACAGAGCGAAATGGATAATATTGGCAATGATACTGCAGATCAAACAATAGAATCTGATCATACTATTGAAGAAACTTTAACTCCTCAAATTGCAAATATAACCTCTCATGATGATGGTTTAGAAGGTCAATCGCACCTTAGAAGATCAAAAAGACCTCATGCTCCAAGAGTTAGATTGGAAGATGACACTGATTATATGAGAAAACCTCCTAGAAAGTATACCATCTCAAAGAAGAAACAAAATGGAAAGGGGAAAGGGAAAGGGAAAGCTGCTAATAAAGTCTCTAAACCTGAAACTTTAAAGAGCTCCTCCAAGGCCTCTAAAAAATCCAACAAGATAGCATCAACTGATAATGATAACTCTAAAAAGAATGAAATGAAATTAACAACTGCCGCTAAAGAAGCCTCCAAACTACCTCCTCCTCCTCCTCCAAAACCACATCTTACTGAACCAACCTTATCGGACGCAATTTGGCATCCAAATATCCCTTTACTAACTTCAGATTTTAAATTTCAGACAAGTATAATGTTAAAACTTAAAGTTCCTAACTTAAAATATCTACCTTATGCTGGTGATGTTATGAAAATAATGAGCTTCATAAATAAATTCTCAGATTACTTCGGCAATGATTTATTAAATTTATCATTTCAAGATTTTGAAATTGGTTTGGATTTATATCCATTGGATGGTTCTAACCAAGGTAAAAATGACAACAAACCAAAAAAATTATACCAAGATTATATAGCCATAAAAGAGATTATTGAATCTCAAGAGAAGATGGATCAACTATTTTATACTCTGTTGAAAATTGTATGCTCTGAGAAAGATAGTGAAATTGACATTTCTTCAGAAAGTGATGAAACTTCAAAATATCCCCTTCACAGTATGATAGATATGGTAAGATCTCTTGCGAATCAATGGGGGTTTCCTAGAGAATGGTGTATCTTTAATCCACAAAAACAAGACATTACGCATGCATCTGTAAAGATAGCTACTCACCTGGTTGATCCGACAGCTACTACGCTTCCTATTATAGATATCAATTATCCAACCTCTCATATTCCTCTATCTATTGATATTAATCCACTATTTAATTCTAGCTTGTCCGATGAGGGATTACATGCTTTAGAACCACATGATCGTATTATTATGTTGAGAGCTTTAATTGATTGGTCTATATCTAATGTTGAAACAGTACATAATGAAATAGGTGCTTTAAGCCGTACTAAACATGAGCCTTCTTTTGGTGTGCAGACCCAAAATATTACTAGATATTTTATGGAAGGTCCTGAGGTAACTCTAAATTATTATAAGAAACTTTGTCGTTTAATTCAGTCCAGATATAAAATTCGTTCGCAGAAGAAACATTACAAAAAACAATTAAATGAAGGGACTAACAAGACTTTAGCGAAAAAACTCCTCATACTGAAAGAGATAGAGGATGCTTTAAAAGAAGTAAAAGGCCCTGAAAAGGAAAATTTGTTAATTACTCTCTACAGTAAATTTACAGAACTTTTTGAAGGAGAATTAATAGATGATCCATTATCTGACGGATTTAGTAATCAAATTTATAAGTTAAGAACTCAGGAATTTTTCGTCGGAAGAGTTCCTCATATAGGTGATTTCTATATTCCAAGGTTGAATTCATATTGTACTAAGTCACCAATGAATAGTTATACTGATCTTTTGAAATATCAAGATATTATAAAAAATTTCAAAACCAATGAGTATAATACATTTGAATTATTTGAAAATAACGGTCAGAGTTTTAGTCCGCAGTTTAAACTATTATATCATGACTCTCCATCTTTAATTCGTGATATTATTAACGGGAAAAGTACTCTTGAGAAAAACTACTGGTATGAGATATCAAATGATACCAAATCACTAAGAGAGTTTGTTGAATTTTTGGATAACGAAATTATTTCAGAATCTGAAATTAAGGAAAAATCAACTGAAATATGTACGGATCAAAATGATAAGGAAGATAAAAAGGCACAATCTGCCAAAGATATTTTAAAGAAAGATAAGTACAAACCAACTAAAAAGAAGTTTATTATCCTCAAAGATATTCTCTCCGATATGAGTTACGTATTAGACAACTTTGAAAAATTGAAGACGGAGTATTATGGGATGACACCAGGTAGAAGACAACAGAAAAGAAGATTATTAAGATCGACTATTGATTATAGAGAGGAGTCTCTGAGTCCATAAGAATATTTAGATATACTTATATACTTTTTTAACATTAGAACATTTCCGGATCCTTTTCCCCTACCAACTCTTCCATAATAAACATATTAAATAAAAAAACTTACGCCATAATCGCATGAAAACAAAATAAAGAATGCTAGATATTAAAAAAAGTTCAAATTAAATATACGTTAATTATGAAAACTAATAATATGATACTATCAAATTCAAAGAAAAGATAAACTAATCATTATCTTCTTAACTAGAAATCCTATTCTACAGAGCTGTTACTATTTCTATGAGATAATTCATCCTGTGATTCATCATATTCTAAAATCCGTTGCTTATTTTTCGTTGCTGCACGAACTATTTCAGCAAATGCATTCTGTGTCAGAGCAGATTTTAATTTTTTCTGCTTATCTGATAGCTCAGATCCTTTCCCAGTAGAGCTAGTGTTTAAATTTGCAATTGATTTAGCTAGAAGGTCTAAGGATGATCTACTACCATTTTCTTCTAAGTCAGAATCTAATCCACTATCTCCAATATACATAGCTCTCAATTTCTTTATTCTATTATTTAGTTTAACAATTTCCACTGCTTCTCTAAACTTCTTACGAGCATCAAACCCTTTTTTGACAGATGGTAATAAGTTTGTGGTTTCTAAGTTTATACTCTTAATCCATGGATGTTCTAATAATTGAGATGCTGTAGGCCTTTTGCACGGATCTATGGTTAAAGCACTTAGAATGAAATCCTTTGCTGATTCTGAAATATTGTCCCAATAAGGCTTGTGAAATTTAACAGGCTGTTCGTTTGCAGTACATTCATCCAAGAATCCTTCTACTGTTTCAGCAACAAAAGCAGAATAGCCTGATAATAATGTATACGTGATAACACCTATAGACCAAATATCACATGGTTTTCCATGGCCATCACTGGTCAATACCTCAGGAGCTACATAACCCAAGGAACCCGCAGCTTTAAAGATTAAGTCGTCACCAGTTTTCAGTTCTTTTGCAATACCAAAATCTGCAATGACTAACGGAGAATCATCAGATTCATTGATATACAACAAATTTTCTGGCTTTAAATCTCTATGCACAATATTTTGCTTATGTATGTATTGTACAGCGTGTAAGATCTGAATTAAAATCTTTACAGCATCACCTTCAACAAATTTACCCTTAGCTAATATCCTATCAAATAATTCTCCACCAATGGCTAGTTGAGTAACGATATAAAATTTATCGTTAGACTCAAACCAATCCTTAAACTTGACAATATTGGGATGATTAAGTTTCTGTAGAATAGCCAACTCATCGTATAACATTTGTAACTGAACATCATTCCCCTCTAATGCTTTCTTCAGCAAAATTTTAATAGCAATATCTTCCCCAGTCGATAATCGTCTTCCTTGCCTAACTACACCGAAAGTCCCTGCTCCAAGTGTCTTTCCAAACACATAATCTGTCTTATTACTTCCTTCTAATGCGCTATCTGGTGCATTTTTTAAATTATCCATAGCTACTAGCAATCAAAAATATTCAAACAGTTAAGTAGCACCTTTGTAATTTCAATGGAAAGAGTTCACTTAAATGTGTTTTAGCTTCTTGTAGTATATCACTTATCAGCTCCTCTTGACCCTTTAAGAGTAGATTACTCGTTAACATTTTTATTATTCTCATCACACCGAAGATTCGGACCGAAATTCAGTGCGACTTAAAGACGATTCGCTAAATTATATTTGATATTTATTAGTGCTTTAAAGAGAGTAAACGAGTATTATTTATTATATAAACATATGTTCATGTCATGCTTAGCTGGTAAAGTACATATAAAGTTTCTATGCTTTGGAAATGTCCAATAGATCACAGGATAAAGTAACTATATCAAGACAAAATTCTCTGTTTCATAGAAATGAAAGTAATATCGGTGCACAATTAATTACCAGTTTGAGTATCGTCATCATTATCATCATCGTCATCAACTGAAGTACCATCAGGATTTAAACTTAAATTGAAGTAATCATCTGCATTGTTGGCATCTTGTAGAGTACCTAGATCACCGGGTGTCATAAAAACGGTACTGCCAGATCTGACATCTCTTGGAGAACCAGGTACACTTAGTGGTCTAGCAACCTTTAATTTTTTACCACCAGCTAATGCATTCATACTTGAGTCGTTAAGAACTTCACCAGCGATTTCTTTAAATAAATCGGGATAACCTCTTCTAAGTGCTAGTTGTCTAGCTTTTACATATTCAAGACCCATTCTTCTCCAATCTAATAAATCTGATAATCTTTCAGTTCTATTTCTTTGGTTAATTCTTTGTCTTATATTCTTTTTAGTAAATTCTTCCATGTAATCCACTAATTGCTCTACAGATTCCTCTGGATTTTTATATCTACGATCAACAATATAAATACCATAATCCTTAGCTTGATTAGTTTCAATTAGATCTTCCATATATGCACCAAAACCAGATAAGTTAGTAGTTATTGATGGAACACCCATAACTGTACATTCAGCTGGAGTATAACCCCATGGTTCATAGTAAGATGGAAAGACACCTAGATGACAACCACGAACAAATTCATCGTAATCTAGACCAAGGATTGGATTATTAGCATTCAAAAATTCTGGATGGAAAATAACTTTAACCCTATCACTTGAATTGTTAAATAATTGCACATGTCTAATTTGATTTAGGATTGGATCACTGCTATCATCTACCATATTATGTGTAACAACAGCTGGTAGCTGATTATTAAAGCTTCGTAAAGCTATAACTCTTCTCTTTAATAGAATCTTATCGGATGGACTCAATAATTCATCAAGATCCAATGGAATCTCTGAATTGATATTATTATGAGGAAATTTTAATGCATGGTCAAATATCTTCTTACCGATATGTTTGGTAACTTCATTAACGGAATTTTCTAAAGATTTCACAGCAGCTTGTGATCTTAATGCTTCAACAGTATAAGAGTTAGTGGGAGCTGGCATGATAATAAATGCAACAACAGTCATTTTTGAACCTGACGCCTTTAATCTATAGTTTAATCTAGCTAGTGCTTCAATGAACATATCTGCACCTTTATTTTTATATTCGTATCTTCCAGCAATGAAGAAATATAAGGTGTTTTCTAAATCAAAATCAAAGTTTCCATGGAAATGGCCTCTAATGAATTCATGAATTTTTTCTTTCTTTTGTGCATGCAAGTTTTGAAATTCATGGAATGCTTGAAACTTAGTAACATTTAAACCATTTGGTAATATTCCGTCTGGTTTCCTCTTTAATAAATGTTCTGCTTCTAATGCAGTAATTTGAGAAACAGTGGTAAATACGTCGGCTGTATGAACAGCTGCTCTTTCAACACAGTATCTATGATAGATACCTCTATTACCGGCTTCTCCATCGATATCAAATTTATCTAAGTTATTGTAGAAGTCTATATCACCGGAAGCACATAGATATCTCCCTAATAAAGTAGCATGAGTGGTAAAAATAGTAACTACATCAATTTTTTTCTTACGACAAAGAGGTAAAGCAACACCAGCTAACCATTCATGGAAATGGGCAACAATAGCATGTTGTGAATCTAAAGTGGCTAATTCACCTAAAAACCAAGCCACGGAATAACCTAATAAAATAGCTGTATTTAATTCTGAATCATTATCTGGAGATGGAATACCAACTAGAGACCATAGGTCACCTTTCCAATTATTTAAGTTGTGGCTAATTGAATCTAAGTCAAATAATAGAACTCTTGGAGAACCTTCAATTAACCATTTACCGTAAACAAAATAAAAACCCTTTGATCTCATACTGTGTAGTACTTTTTGAATTGGTTTATGCTCTTCAGAAAAAGTAGAATCAGACTCCCAGTCTAAAGATTCAACCTCATTCTGATAGGTGCTCTTATTTAGGGGACCAATCAAAGTATAATTTTCTTGGTATTGGGATACTGTAATTGGAGCCTTAGATTTTAAGACTGAGTATATACCACCTACTCTATTAGCTACTTCAGTAGCTATTTCGAATAGCAAATGGTTTTGTAAATCACGAGGCATTGAATGGGTACGTTTTTATAAACTATCTAAAATTAGTAGTTATGTATGTTATATGTCGTTTGAATGTATTATCGAAGCAACTATTGGGGCAAGATAAAAAGAAATTAAATTGTCTATATAGGAATTTAATACCACCAACAATACTAGAAAGGTATACGTTTTATATTGTGACCTTGGGACGCTGTATGACTAAGAACTGGACATGGTTGCTTCCAATTACATGCTCCCATTAGGCAAAAGGAATTGCTTTGTTTACATCCGGAAAAAAACGAGGGGTAGCATTCCTGCCGCCTCGAGAAAGGAAAACAGTGGGGCGGTGCCTGCCAAATGCGCAACATTGACCCCACTCTCTGCAATGCTGTGGAATTCAACACCAAGACGTGTGAGTGCCAGCAGGAAAGTATAGGGTATGCCGAGCCAAGAACTGGACCCCACTGCAATTAATGTGGGTATTGTATGGTGCGAACGTAATTTTGCAAGGAAATAGTCCGTTTGTTAATGTGATTGTAAAGGGAGAAAAAGTAAAGTACTGAAGCATGTTCTTGGTGCAAGGTTGTCTATAATGACTATAGTTGGTTCTATGGAATAGTAGGAGTACACAATCACTGCAATTTTTACTTTGACAAACTGTTACGAGACTGTTCTTTTTATTTTTTCCCGTGTTGTAAACTTTATGGATTATGCTAGTGCTGCGGTTGTTTCTGTGTGGGAGACCAGCGCGTGATATTTGGAAAGAAGTTTTGACGTGCTTTAATCTCATAAAATTATGTAACAACACCAGCTTATTTCATCTGGGTAAATATCTTAAAAACTAAAAATAGTACTAACTATCTTGTCATTATTTACCAGATTATATTTATCTAACCAATTCTTTTTTTATGAAATATTGTATTTATAAACGGGGCTTATATAGTTTCGTATATTGCTTGACGTACTCTATATTCTTCATTCAATTCATCAATTTCTTCCCAATTCCCGATAATATCACTACGGCCTCTTACAACAGCTGGTAACATTCTACCTCTACTATAAGTTTTCCATACTTTTCTTGCTTCATCATCAGTACCTAAATCTCTATAAGTGAATTCTATTTGATTCGCTTGAAGGATTGTTGCTAATCTGTTAGTTCTGGGTATCATATGGAATCCACCGCCAGCAAGTGATGTATATATATATACAGGTTCTTTCTCATTCATTTTTATAATATCACTTGTACTAATTGTATTCTCCGATTGTGTTACTTTCTTAGTTGATATTTTCTTATCAGTATCTAAAGATTCCAGGAGTGCATTTAATTCTCCATCATCTACAAAATCTAATTCTTTTAAAAAGGCATCGGTTTCAGCTAATATATCATCCATCGTACTTTTAGTAATTCTACTACTAGTAACATCATCATCTGGAATATCTTTGGAGATATCTTTTTCTTCATTTTCACCTATAGACAGGCCTTCAATAGGAACATCTTCTAACGATAATCCTTTTATTTCATTTTCATCATCAAGATTTAGTGGTTTCTCATCTGTATTTTTGTGTAGTGTATCTTTTTCTTGAGTAACAATTTTTTCTTTTCTGATCTTTGTTTCATCGTTATCATTTTCATCTTTATCTTCTTTATCAAATTTTACTTTAGTATGATCTTCAATTATACCCTTCTTAATTCCTACAGACTTTTTTTCTAGGTTTTCAATTTTGTCATTCTTATCACTTTCTGGTTCATTATTACTATGCATAGGTTCGTTATCAATCTGATGTGATTCAGTAGAAGTTTCCAATGCTTCAATTTTTTCATCTGGATTTTTTTCCTTTGATTCAGTTATGTTTTTAATTGCAGTGTCATTTTCATTCAATTGCAGCGATTCTGTAGAATTTTCTAAATCTTCAATTATCTTACTACTTGGTTTGTCATGTTTGCCAACTTTAGTTTTTGCCTCTTCATACTCAGTTTCTATCGTGTCAAGTTCTTTTACATTATCTTCAATGTCGAGTGTTGAATTTGATTGTTTGGTTTCAGGGCTCTTTTTTATTTCCTCGTTTTGTAATATGTCTTCATTCTTTTCTAGTGGACCATGCTCTTCCTTTGCCAGTGGACTATGCTCTTCCTTTACTAATGGACTATGTTTCTCCTTTTCTAGTGGATTATGTTCATTCTTTTCTAGTGGACTATGCTCTTCCTTTTCTAGTGGACTATGCTCTTCCTTTTCTAGTGGACTATGCTCTTCCTTTTCTAGTGGACTATGCTCTTCCTTTTCTAGTGGACTATGCTCTTCCTTTTCTAGTGGACTATGTTCATTCTTTTTTAGTGGACTATGCTCATTCTTTTTTAGTGGACTCTGTTTTTCCTTTTCTGAATCAAGAGTTTCTTTAGAGATGTTTCCCTCTTCTTTTGATTTAGAAATATCTTCATCAACACGCTCTGATGGAGCTTGTTCTTTTACGGTTTCTGGGGCTATGCTATCAAGCTGTGATTGATTTACTCTCTTATCATCCAACGTTACATTATCCGGTGTGATATCTGTAAAGGAATTCTTGATTTCATTATTATTATCTTTGATATCGGAAACAGGAGTATCTGATAGAGGAATTTCCATATCTCCTGTATTATTCTTCGATTCAATCGCAACTGAAGAAGACATCGATTTATTATCTTGTTTCAATACATTTACTGATACCTCACCATCTAATTCATTGTTATCATTTAAATATTCTTCGATACCGACCATAATTGAATCTAATTTCAATTTTTCCCCAGAATCATTAGATGAAAGATTATTTATTGAATTCTTCTTCTTCTTTTTACCTTTCTTTTTCTTGCTTCCTTTATTCTTCACAGGGTTTATAGTATTTAGTAATTGATCATTATCAGTTGATGATCCAGTTGGTTGGATTACTGGATTAATTTCAACTTCTTTAACAGGAGAATTAGAATCACTCATATTGCTATTGTTACTTTTTAATGGTATCTATTTTTCTCGAGAATAGTTCTTTATGTAACTATAAAATCAAATCATATTACCAAATTAAAACTGCAAGTAAAAAAAAAGAAAAATGAAATTTGCTGTCATATGAAACAAAGCGGAATTCATTCTAGTTAGGCGGAAAGGGAGATGAATATTAAATTAACATGACATTGCATTACTTATATATATGTGAATGAACTGGATAAAAAATTGTCTAGTTAAGATACTATACTATAAAAATATGAATGAAGATAATACTGTGTTGGGTAAGCGGCACGATAGTAAAGAACATTATGGCAATATTAATTTTGGAATATTAGCACTTTGTACCACTCTATCGTACTTATTATTCTTAATGATTATAAGGAACAAATTGTTTATGATTGTTAGTTCTAGAAGTAAATTATATCAAATGAGGTTATTAATACACTTATCTATATTATTCACACCAATTTTATTATTATTTTTCTTGTATGGGGAATATAGTATAAGGGAGCATATTGCATTATATATTAAAAGGATGGGTAGATTATCATATTTATTAGTATCATTAAATTTAATAATTAGTATAAAGCCACCAATGCTTGGTGGATATCAATATGTAGATTTAGTACCATTACATAAATGGTTATCTCGAATAATTATATTGTTAGGAATGGGACATGGAATGTTATTTATTATAAGATGGTGTACGATGTTAAGTTTCCGAGATGTCATAATGGTCAAGATACTAAATGTTTGGAATTTTATAGGAATTGTTGTGATGTTGTTGAGTCTTATAGTTATTATCATATCAACTAAGAAAGTAAGAAGACGAAACTATAAGATATTTTTTGCTAGTCATAATATATTGATGATATCATTTATCTATTTAATACCATTGCATTCAAGACCTAGTGTAACAATGCCTTATTTCGTTATAAATTATTTATTATCCATACTATATGTGTTTTGGAAAGTTAAAAATAGCGAAACAATAGAAATTATTAGCAATATTGGCATAGAAACCAACAATGATCATAATTCAAATCTAAAGGTGATAAATATTAATAGTTTCCATTTAGGTTCCATCCAACCAGCTAGTCATATCCGAGTAAGTAAGTATAAAGTATATAACCCATTATATTGGATATTACCATCACATCCCTATACAGTGATAGTGGATAATTCATTTCAAATATCACTAGTAGTCCGAGAATACGAATTCAAGATGTTAACTGGACAAAAATTGACACTACAAGGATTATTTGAGAACCAATTACCCTGGGAATTATTACATTCAACAAAGAGAATTATGATAATATGTGGCGGTAGCGGGATATCATATGGTCTATCACTATACTACCATCTCCGGAAGGATAAAGAGTACTTCAAGATCGTCTGGCTTGTGCATGAATACAGTGAGTATGAACTGATCCGGTCACAATATCATGGAATCAACTGGGACCATTTCGACATTTACCTTGGCAATGACCACAGCACAGGCAATGACAGCGGTAACGGCTACGAGCTAGAAAACTTGATGTACAGACGACTCGATTGGACACGGGATCTCGAGGCTCTCGTCACTGTGACACAGGATGACGCTGATACATGCCAAGAGACCGCTGCAGGGCCCGATGCATGGCTTCTCTGCTGCGGATCTGACACGCTGCGTGAAAGTGCCCAGAAGGCCGCTAAGGAGCTCGGCGCCAACTTTCTCTGTGAGTCCTACGCACTGTAGTGCAGCGCAACGCTAGGAAAATCGGACTTCGAATCCCCAACAGAAAGAAAAACGCTCCGATTTTGCGGTGCTCGGCCATTCCCGGTTTCCCACCAAAAAGATTCCCCCCTCTGCCCACGTCACTTTGTATCCCTGCGACGGTCTCGTGGGAAGATCTCCGGTCCCGCCCTCTCTCGAACGCGTGCACAGAGAATCTCGCAGAAGTTGGAAAAACCGGCCTGCACGTTCCAGAAGAACCCTCCTCTGTATTGGAGAAAATGGAAGCATTATCGGATCGAGCACACGTCAAATTGTACTCCGATCATTTTTCTTGCGTTTATCTCTACCCGCAGCCATTTCTTATCTAGAGGAGTGTCTCAATATTAGTGCACTGTTTGTACCCTCTTTCGGCCATATTGGGTTATTCAATCAATCCTTATTCTTTGCTGTGCTTATCACCTAACATGCATTCATGTATATATATAGAAGCTATTCTCACCATCCCTCGAGAATTATTTAATATTTTTTCTTATGTTTTTTCTCTTATGAAACTTTACTTGTTTATTAGATAGAAAATTATCATACAGTAAAAATTATTTATAGTTTACAACAATTAACATGCACTCAATATCAAACTCTGATATGAATCAATTTCCAATTGTAGAATTAAATGTAATGGATTCTAATTACGATTATAATAGTTTCGATTATAATCAAACTTTTACTCAATATACAGCAAAGGATGAATTCATAAAATCAAATAATATTACAAAAGATCATACAAGGATACCATCGGAAAACATCAATGATTATTTCACTCCAACAGAATGTCTAAGTGAAATTACCCCTACCGATACTCTAGATTCTTCATTCACCCCTATCCTTTCACCATTTAAAGAACAATTAGAATTAAAAGATTTTGAATTAATTGAAAAAATCGGTGAGGGAGCTTTCTCAAAAGTCTTTAAAGCGGTTCCTTTACCAAATGGTAATTTCGCTCATTTAATCAATGAGTATCCACAAGTCGCTATAAAAGTTTCATATAAGAAAAAATTTAGAGATCCAATTTCAAATAGAAAGATTAAAAAGACAAGATTTAATGAAATATTAAATGAAATCTCTATTCAAAATCAAGCTTCTAATTCGGAGAATATTATTAAATTCATACATTTCCAAGAATCTAATAATTATTACTTTATGGTCCAGGAATTATCTACTGGGGGTGAAGTTTTTAACCAATTGATTAAATATACTTATTTCTCAGAGGATCTCTCAAGACATATCATTAGACAATTAGGTATGGCAATTAAGACTCTACATGATAAGAATATAATACATAGAGATATTAAATTAGAGAATCTATTATTCAATAATATCCCTTTCATTCCTTCAGATGAACAAGTATTCAGAAAATCTGATAATAGAAATACCAAACTTGATGAAGGTAAATTCATTAAGAATCTAGGCTCTGCACAAATTGGTACTGTTAAATTAACTGATTTTGGTCTTTCAAAATTAGCTTCTTCTTCCGGTAGAGCAACTACTCCCTGTGGTACTGTGGGTTACGCTGCTCCAGAAATAATTAAAAATATTGAATATAATAAAAAAATTGATATGTGGGGGATTGGTTGCGTTCTATATACTTTACTATGTGGATTCCCTCCTTTCTTCGATGATGATACAGATATGCTTAAAGAAAAAATTATCACTGGTAATTATTGCTTCTTACAACCTTGGTGGAATGAAATTTCTCCAGCTGCTAAGAATTGTGTTAAAAATTTATTACAAATAAATCCATCAAAGAGATATAATATAGATCAATTTTTAAATGATCCATGGTTAAACTCTTATGATTGTGATCGTTCAATCTCCAAAAAACATTCATTTTCTATTGAAAAAAAATTTAATCATAATTTTGCATCGGATTACTACAACAAATTTAAAAATCCACATGCTTTTAAAGAAAAGGCAAAATCAATTAGAGACGCATTCAGGATAAGTAATACTTTCCAAAGAACTCAAGATTATCAACTGAAAAATAATAATATTCATCCAATACATACTGATTTCAATAGTAATATTCATGATAATTTTAAATTAGAACTTAAATCATCAAGCATCTTTAATCGAAGAGAAGCAAGAAGAGAAAGTCATGATAATACTACTTTAATCGAAAATAATCTACTTAGTGTTTCTCAGTTATAAAATAATTCAACCACTCTGTTTAATAAGTACTCTCTATATGTTTATATTCATTTTCACTTCCATTTTAGTAATTTAATTGATTTTAATTTAATTTTCATAATTTATTTTCCATATTTTTTTTTTCCAAATTGGCTATAAGAGGAAATCTTAAAAGATCAGCGCTTAAGGGGGATCTTATAAATAGTTACAAATAAAATAATATTTTGATTAACTTTCTTCTTCTATTTTATAGGCTTTCTTCATACAAATCACATAAAACAAAGAAATTGATAAGAAAATGTCATATCAGGGGATGAATTACGACCCTCAATTCAAACCAGTACAAAGAATTTATGAGGACAGATTAAGGCAATTTATTAGTAATGGAGGTGATTATCGAGACTTAAATTTACCTAAATTTTATGACTACAAGAGAATCTCTCTAGATAATAATTATGTGAAAGTACAATGGTATCAAGTACCATTTGAAAAAGGTAGCTCCCCAGTGTCTCCGGATAAGAGGCCACCTTGGAAATCTATTATTGATGCTGATAGAGACGGAAAATTAGAATTTAAAGATGCTTATAAGGGGCAGCCTTTTGGTCCAAGCTGGTCTACTACTTGGTTTAAAATTGAATTATCTATACCAAATGATTGGGTTGAATCTGGTACACAATTGTTATTTGACTGGAATTGTAATAATGAAGGTATTGTAATTGATCCAGATACTTTAATCCCGGCAACTGCATTTTCAGGTGGTGAAAGAACTGAATATTTATTACCTGAGAAAAAAGATGGTAAGTATCTATTCTATATAGAAGTAGGTAACAATGGAATGTTTGGATGCGGTAGTGGATCTACAATCAATCCTCCTGATAATAACAGATATTTCCATTTAGATAAAGCCGATATCGTACTCCCTGATTGGGAAGCAAGAGCTTTATACATCGATTTCTGGATGCTATCAGATGCCGCTAGAGAATTACCTAATGATTCATGGCAAAAACATAAAGCAAGAACAGTAGCTAACGACGTTATGAATTTATTTGATAATAAAGATAGATCTTCAATTCATAAATGTCGTGAATTGATCAAATCTCAATATTTTGACGAATTTATTGATTCTGAAGAAGTATACTTCAAAGGATCACCTGAAGAATTTACCTCAGTTTATGCTATTGGAAATTGTCATATCGATACTGCTTGGTTATGGCCTTTTGCTGAAACTAAAAGGAAAACTGTTAGATCATGGTCCTCTCAATGTACTCTAATGGATGAATTTCCTGAATATCAATTTGTGGCTTCACAAGCTCAACAATTCAAATGGTTACTGAAAGATCATCCAGAATTCTTTAATAACACACTCCTTCCAAAGGTTCAACAATCCCAGTTTTTCCCAGTCGGTGGCTCTTGGGTAGAGAATGATACAAATATTCCTTCTGGAGAATCCCTAGCAAGACAATTTTTCTTTGGACAAAGGTTTTTCTTAAGATATTTTGGTTTTAAATCTAACATATTTTGGTTACCTGATACTTTTGGTTATTCATCACAAATTCCACAACTATGTCAAATATCAGGAATTGACAAGTTTTTAACTCAAAAATTGTCATGGAATAACATTAATAGTTTCCCACACTCAACTTTCAATTGGGCTGGCCTCGATGGTTCTCAGTTATTAACTCATATGCCTCCAGCCAATACGTACACTGCCGATTCTCATTTTGGTGACGTTGTACGTACTGCAAAGCAAAATAAAACAACTGAATTCTATGGGGCAGGATTAATGCTATATGGTAAAGGTGATGGAGGTGGTGGACCAACACGTGAAATGCTTCAAAAGATGAGACGTATTAGATCAATGAATAACCGCAATGGTAACGTAATCCCAAAATTACACGTTGGATCAACAGTAGATGAATTTTATGACGATATTTTGCAAAGAACAAATCAAGGTAGTACTTTGCCAACTTGGAATGGTGAACTATATTTTGAATTTCATAGAGGTACATACACTAGTCAAGCTCTGACCAAAAAGTTAATGAGAACCTCAGAAATTAAAATCCATGATTTGGAATGGTTAGCTACGAAGGCATCTATTTTATTCCCAGATGAATATATTTATCCTATTAACAAAATCAATGATCTATGGGAAAATATTTTGTTGTGCCAATTTCATGATGTTCTTCCAGGATCCTGTATTGAAATTGTCTATAGATATGAAGCTGTGCCAATGTTACAAAATGTAATTAAAGAGTGTAACCATATAATTAATGATATTATCGCTTTCTGTTCAACTAAAAAGAAAGGTCAATCTTTTTCTAAAACAAGTACTTTAACTTGGGATGAAGAAAAAGTAAATAGAATAACATTCGAGAAAGATTCCACTTATAATTCCAAGATTGAAGATACTGATAAATCGTTCATTCTTTCCAATGGTAAGTTACAAGTTACTATTGATAAAAAATCCGGTGTTATTACCAGTATTGTTGATTTATCAAATAACTCTGAATTTTTGGATATTAAAAATGGTAGAAACAAATTAGGTGCCAATCAATTTGTTATATTTGACGATAAGCCATTGAGTTGGCAAGCTTGGGATACTGAATTATACTCAGTAAACACCTACAGATACTTGACAGATATAGAAAAGGTCCACATTACATGTAATACCGAAGAAAAATGTACTGTGGAAGTTATAGTTAAAGTATCTGATGAATGCAAAGTTAGAACTTCGATATCCTTGAGAGCAACAAAAGAAGTAGTTCAAGATGAAAGTTTTGTGGATATTTTTACTACTGTCACCAATTGGAGTGCAAGGAATGAGTTTTTAAAGGTGGAATTCCCTGTCAATATCCGTAATGATTTTGCTTCATATGAAACTCAATTTGGTGTTACAAAGAGACCTACCCATTACAATACCTCTTGGGATGTAGCTAAGTTTGAAGTGTGCCATCATAAATTTGCTGATTATTCTGAATACACAAAGGGTATCTCTATCTTAAATAATTGCAAGTATGGATTTTCAACTCATGGTAATTTAATGAGATTGTCATTATTACGTTCTCCAAAGGCTCCGGATGCACATGCTGATATGGGATCTCATGAGATCAGATACGCTATCTACCCTCACAAAGGCGGCTTATCAAGTAAGACAGTAAGGTTAGCTCATGAATTCAATTATGATGAAAAGTATATTATACCTGATAACTTGAAGGAACCATTTAACAGTTTTATTAACATTGAAGGTGATGATAATGTTATCCTTTCAAATATCAAAAGAGGTGATGAAGATGAAGCTTTAGGTTCTGAATATTCTTTGAAACCAAGGAAAGAAACAAGTGTAATTGTTAGAGTTTATGAAGCTTTAGGAGGTGAATCCAATGCTGAATTGACTACTTCTATTCCAATAAAAAATGTATCAAAAATTGATAATCTGGAATTACATGAATATCAAAATATCGAAGTTAACTCTTCTACGTCCACAGATGGTTTATACAGAATACCAATTAAGTTAAGGCCATTTGAAATTGCCACATTTAAACTGACTGTGAAATAATACATTTAAAGGATGGTATATCTGGGAGCTTTTCTTATTATTATTTTTTTCTACTATTTTATTTAATATTTTTTTTATACATTTACTATACTTTTAAAATGAAATAAGTCGATGGTAGGCACTGGAATTTTTCATTTTTTTACCTTTATAAAAATTAAAAATCGTGAAAGTTTAGTATGCTAAATACAAATTATTAAACCTCTATAAAACAATTGAATATCCATTATCAATTGACATTTTGAAATGAGTTTGAATACTCATATGGCCAAACATGTACGGTTCTTGGAAAGACATCTTTCCTTATTGCCTTCTTCTCATCAAGGCCAAGACATTAATAAAATGGCCATTATATTTTATTCCATAATATCATTAAAATCTTTAGGGGTTGATGTTAAAACCAAATATAAAACTAAGCTTGATTGGTTACATAAACACTACATTAAGATGAATAAGGGCATTCAAAAGAAATGTATCTCGGGATTTATTGGAAGCCTGAATACGGCCGTTCCAGAAACACTTTCAATAAACTTACCAAACACATTGTTTGGACTCTTAATTCTCTATACACTGGAAGATCATGAATTTTTTGATAATATAATTGACGTTGAAAGTATTGGGAATTTTGTAGGATTATGTCAATTGGAAGATGGCTCTTTTGTATCCTTTTTAGATTATGAATCTGGCCAACCTTCAAAAGTAGATTCACATGATCTTAGATTTTGCTATATTGCAATTGCAACTCTCTATCTTATAGGATGTCGCTCAGAGAATGATTATCATAAATTTGTCAATATCAATAAATTGCTGAAGTTTTTAGAGCAACAGCAATGTCCATGGGGAGGTTATGGCCACTATGGAGAAGCTCATGCAGGCTACACTTCCTGCGCTTTATCTGCGTTATCTTTGATGGGGAAAATAAGTATGGTAGATAAGCAATTCCAAGAATCTACTATAGAATGGTTACTTCAAAGACAGGTGTCAAACCAAGGTTGTTTAAATTTTCAAGATGATTCAAATGAATCTTATGATGAAATGGATCATGGAGGATTTCAAGGTCGAGAAAACAAATTTGCTGATACGTGTTATGCATTTTGGTGTTTAAATTCATTAAAAATATTGACTTCGAATTGGAAGAATCTCTGTGATACTAATTTAACTAAAGTTTATCTTTTAGAAAAAACACAAAGTACTTTGACTGGTGGATTTAGTAAGAATGACGAGGATGAGCCAGATCTTTATCATACATGTTTAGGTATTGCTGCGCTAAAATTATTAGCTGATGATTTCGATGGTGTATTGTGTATTCCCAGAGATGTTTCCTCAAAGATTGATTCAATTATATTATAGATACCCTCTTATTTTTATGCATGTTGCAAATAGGTAATAATGTCAGAAAGTAATAAATGGTAAGGCTCATTATTATCCTTTATTTTTTTACTAGCACTATAGCATACTGTAATGATTTCTTTGCATTTGGGCTGGATCCATATAGAGTCAAAAGTTATCGTATTATCATCTATTGTTCTGTTGATTCTTTTAAAATTCTTCAAAGGTGAAACAGGACCAATATCTATTGTTGCCAAGTCACGATTGAGTCCAGTTCCAGTATATTTTGTATAGCTTTCCTTTAGTGACCAATAATATGTAAATAGAGTTTGCACTTCATCTTTAGTGATGCCAGTTAATGTCTCGTACTCTTTTGTACTAAATGCGTCCTTATATATGTGTAATTCATCAGTGCTAGGTGAATCAACTAGTGCGGCTACATCTATACCAACACCATCTCCCTCAGAAGTTTGTAGGTTATCCATTATGCACATTGCAACATGATTTTCACCATCAGACATATTGAATGATATATTGACATTGTTTACTAGTATAGGTTTCCCAAATTCAGTCACATCAAACTTAAGATCAGTAAGAGGTAATTGGGTTGCTATATGGCATCCAAATAATTGAAGCACTTTATTCGTCAACTTGTTCAACCTTTCTTTCAAATTCTTGATTCTTAGAATTCTTGATTGCCATTCGAAGGGAAGTAATCTCATGGCCATTTCAAATGTAAAATCATCCTTAAGGATAGAATTCTCGGTGTCTACTTCAAGGATAATAAATCTTTCCTTTTTCCATTTCTCAAGATAGAGGTCCATGGACACCACTTGCATCTAATTGATACTTTTTGAATTAATTAATAGCTTCATTTTGCCTACTGGAATAATATTCTCTGTTTATTATTGCAATTTTGCGTGAGTATTGCGCTTATTCAAATTTCTTGACATTTTTGAAATGAGAATGGAAGTTCAATAAGTTTTAATAAGCTTCAATGCAATTACGAGAGAGTCAAGATACATTCAAATAACATAGATTGAATACTAGGAAATATAACTAAAGGTTAGGATGAGTGCTGGAGTAAGCGAGGAAAGAAGAGAATTATATCAATCCGCATTGGCATTCCTTTCTGATGATTCTATTAAGGATGCTCCCCTTACTAAGAAGTTGGAGTTCTTGCAGTCTAAAGGACTCACACAGGATGAAATAGAGATGATTATAAAGGAATCTTTGACCAGTAAACAAGGTATGCAAATGCAAGAAAATCAGATGGCACGTAATCATCATCGAGATGAATCAAATAATTACTTATATGAAACCTTACCACCGCCTCTACCTCAACGTGATTGGAAAGATTATTTTGTAATGGCAACTGCTACTGCTGGACTAGCATATGGACTATATGAAGTTACAAAACGCTATGTTATTCCTAATATATTGCCTGAATCAAAATCAAAACTAGAACAGGATAAGAATGAAGTCAACACTAAATTTGAGAAAGTTGATAAGGTTTTGCATATACTGCAACAGGAACAAGATGAATTTAGGAAAGAAGAACAGAAAAGACTAGAGGTGTTGGATACTACAATTGGTGAATTGCAAGTTTCTCTTGAACAAAGTGCCAGAAATAGAGAGAAAGCTGAAGAAGACTTTAGATTACTCAAACTAGAAATATCAGAACTACAGAATTCAGTTGATAAAGCTGTTTCCAAGGATACGTCTTTATCTGAGTTAGCTACCATAAAGGAGGAATTGAATTCGTTAAAAAATCTTTTACAAAGCATACAATCATCACAAAGAAATGAGAGCTCAAAATCAGAAAGTAAGGATACTACCAAGAATGACAATTCTTTACGGACTGCAATCCCTGGAATAGATGCAATACCATCTGCTTCTGCTGTTCTTTCCATGATGAATTTTGATAATGACAATAATGGAAACGGTAAGAAGTCTTCAGATTCCAGTCCAAAACCGCTTTGGCAGAAAGCTAGAGAGGATACCGTATCAACTTCAAACTCTATACCGGAGTGGCAACGAAATGCAGAAGAATCAAGAGATATGTCTGATGAAATATAGTACTTATATACACTAAATTATATACGCATATCTAGTTTACCGAAGAAAGTAACGATAGTTTTTACGTATCATATATCACTGTCAAAGGCTGTCCACAGTGAGGAATACAATACATGCTAGCACATATGGAATGGGTTAGTAGCAAGATAATAAATAATTGCTGACACTTCTATTTCATGTCACATATTTAATAAAAATGTTTATAATTGTCACTAAATACGTGCGTTTAATATTTATGCACTCCAAATTAAATTATAACCTTACATAACAGCAATTATCAATTATTTCACCACAGTAGAGCTCGATAAAGATCGTTACAAGGCTGTCCTATCTCTGAATTTCTGGTATATTCCACCCTTATTTTATTATACCTTGCGTTTCCTGTATGGATATCTATTTGCAATGATTGCGCTAATACGTAACGAAACATTATACAATTTAGCATTGAAATGTATTGACAAACAAATATCTGCTGTCGACTTTTTAAATCTATACAAGGAGTTCTTTAATGAAAAGTTCTCATCAAGAATTGAAAACAGCGATCCTGAAAATGATTCTTTCAATTCTAAAGATATATCAAATGAATTATCTGAAGATTTTGTCAAACTTTTGAACTCTGGTAAGTCTTTACACTTGGCAGAGTACGCTGTCAACGTCCTATTTGTTAACTATAACAGTGAATTGATAGGTTCTTTTATGCCTAAGATAAATCTGATTAGTGATGCTAATATCTTAAGACATTTTTTCTCTAAGGCTTGTGCTTTCTTTACCAAGCTAGATGATAAACTTATAATAGATCAGTTGAATAGAGATCTAGCTGAAACAATACTTCCTAATTTATTAAATATGCATATCGACAGTTTGGATGATGCTATGATTATTTCTCTATCTAAATTTTGTCAAGCTGTCATTAAACTTTCAAGTTCCTCAATTACCATTACATCATCTGAAGGCAGAGATAACTTCAACCTTTTATTTTCAAGACTATCTAAACTGAATAAGTTACTCCATAGAAAGATCTCACAGATCATTGATAATAAACTAATATTTAAAAGTAATGAAAGTGTTAACAAGGATACTACTAATGAGTTTGTTCAATCTCCATCAATCACATCGCCACAATTTATCGCAAGCCCACTATCAATGATAAAGACCCCTGGATCTGCAATAACAACATCTAACAAATATAATGACGTTAAATTGACACGTTATTATAAAAATATATGGCTTAATAATAAAATTCAAAATTGGGATGTAATTGACTCTGCATTCCTCTCCAGGTATTCGATCATCATTACCTCTATGTTCCAAGATACAATTTCACCATCACAAAATCTGGATGCTGTTTTAACTGATTTAATAGAAACCTCATTCACCTGTTTTGCCCAGTTTGTAAGTAACAAACAATACCATCAAACCAATGCTAATTTGAATTTGTTGGAAAGAAAATGGCTCTTATTTATATCTAAACATCTACCACTGTTGATACTAGAACATTCTTCAAGAAACCCTACTGTTGTAACTAGTGCTCTAGAAAAGATCGATGCAAAAGTAATTAAAGCTATTAGGACATATTATTCGGAAAAAGACTATATGAAAAATAGAAGTGAAGATTTGTTTGATGATTTCCCTACTACTAGTTTGGATATTAGACATGAGTTTATAAA
Source organism: Kazachstania viticola (assembly GCA_030571575.1). Taxonomy (NCBI): domain Eukaryota; kingdom Fungi; phylum Ascomycota; class Saccharomycetes; order Saccharomycetales; family Saccharomycetaceae; genus Kazachstania; species Kazachstania viticola. The sequence goes on from JAJLXZ010000026.1 coordinate 63,734, forward strand.
ATCTTTAGTCTCTCTGGGATTACAACCACCAACTTTAATTAATGATTTCTTGAGAGAAGATCAAATGATTGATATAAAAACGCTACAAACTACAGATGAACTAATAATTACGACTTCCCAAGGGCTAGAAGAAACCGTTTCTGATGTCAAGTCTTTCATTTCAAACGCTTTCAACTCCTTAGAATTAGATGGTATTTGTCATCCCCCAAATGAGGTATCAAATGAAATTTATCAAATTTTGAACAATTTCGAATCACTTGCACCATCCAAGCAAAGAGAGATAAGTCACTACATTTATTATCTACTAGATACTGCTATAAATGAATACAATTACAATCAAGTCATCAAGATATGTGGCCTTTTATCTTTCAACTTTGCCCATTCCCTCACAGCTATCTTATGGTTTTGTGAGCCGTTACGTTTCTTAAAGCTTTTAGTTGAGTTTATAGATTCGAAATGGGAAACATCTATGTCAGAGAAAAGAATTAATACCAATGATTCGGAAGAATCCAACGATCTTTCTCTTTCCTTCGCGTGGGCTCTTCTGTTACTAACTACAATTGTGAAAGTATATGATATCCCAATGACCGATATAGCGAATATGACAACAATGACTAAAAAGTCACCATCTTTCACAGTTGAATTTTTATCTAAATTAGATGTTATCCCTTATGAATATTTGATTGATCCGCATACTGAAACTGATACAGAAAAGCAAATACAATCCCATCAACTTGTTAAAAGTTGGTTAACAGATTTATTTGTAAATGGATCTATATCAGATCAAGTTATTGGAATAACGAATGCTAAAAATATATCTACTCTCATTCCATACATTTTGAAACAAGTCTTTTTAGCTCTTGAAGTGAATGCAATAGAAGACCTTAACAGTATAATAGGAGGATTAGAATATTTTTTACAACCTTTTATGTTGGTTGGTCTTATTAAAATTACTTATTGGATTGAACAGTATCTACTGTGTTTAAAATCTGACTCTAGTAAGAAAAATCTAATTGAGCAGGTCTTATCGATATTAAACTCCATTATTAATCCCGCCACGATAAATGAGGAAGCTAAGTCTCTTCATATGGCTATTTTAAGATTAAATGCCACTCCATTATTAAAAGTTTTCAGAAACTTCCGTCAACAAAATCAAAGTAATTACGGTGTTTACTCCTCTGATATGCAAGAGAACCCTATTCTAGAATCTATCATGAATAAGCTTATAGCATCTTTGAATATTTCTCCCAACTATAACATTGATCAAAGAATACTATTTTCAGATAATTCGTATACTCAACAGAAACCTTTAACCTATGCAAAATTTACTATCTTAAATGAGAATCCAATAAACAAAATTATGACGAATCAAATAAACTCTTTTTGGAATTTACACAGCAGTACCTATTATAATTTAGATTATTTAAGAGAATTAATACATCTAGTTGGAACTCGAAGATTTCTTCATGATGTCTTACAAACTCTGAACTATAAATTAACTACATATGGTGTGCCAGTGGCTAGAAATAAGATGGATAATTCTGAATCAGAACATGTCCTTGATTATTTCTTTTATTTCCTTGTATTATTCGATTGTTCTAATCAAATAGAAGCTTCAAAAATGATTGCAATGTACGAAGGTGAACCACGTCTAAGTAGTATGCAATTTTCAGTCAGAGATAATGAATCGATTCCTGTAAAGGAGGAAACATCAATGCTATTGAAAGAAGACGTATCCCCAAAACAGGAAAATATTCAAGATGATGATTTCGACATGTTATTTGGAGAAAATGATACAAGTGTGCACGGTGACCAGGAAGAGCCACTAATTGCTAGTATCTCTGAAGAGAAGCATGTTGCAGAAGTTTCTGTAGAATTGCCGTTAATACCTAGAGACTCTTTTGGTTTTATTTTATATGAACTTAAACTATCAAAAGAGATAGCATATAACAATCATGATCTTTCAAAGGAAGATTTTGATAAGATTTCCAAATACCATGATCAATATTTAAGAATATTGAAAACATGTGTATTTTAATTTTATCAAAGATTAAAATATAAATATGTAAAGAAGTACGAAATGAATTTACAATATGACTTAGAAGACGAAAAAATAACGTCTATAAAGTTTAGTGCATTTATTTAATTAATTTCAATATATACTTGTTAGTCATCTATTTTTATTCGTTAAGTAGCAACGATTGTTTTTACAGTAGTTTCTTGAGTTTTCCCTTCCATAACAACTTGTTGAACTTGTTCCTTTTGTTTAGCTCTATCTCTCATTCTCTCTTCGATGGTTCCCTTTACTAGTAGTCTGTAAACTGTAACTTGTCTAGTTTGACCTAATCTATGTGCTCTGTCCATTGCTTGTGAATCAATTGTTGGATTCCAATCCGAGTCATAAAAGATCACTGTATCAGCTGCAGTTAAGTTGATACCTAAACCACCTGCTCTAGTACTTAATAAAAATACAAAGATTTCTGGTTTTGTTTGCCAATCATGAACTAAATCACGACGATCTTCTAATTTTGAAGAACCGTCCAATCTAATATGATTATATTGTCTATAAGTTAAGTATTCTTCCATTAAATCCATCATCTTAGTCATTTGGAAATAGATTAAAACTCTATGATCTTCTTTCTTCAATGTTACTAGTAACTCATCTAATTTCCTTAATTTAGCTGATTCAGTAATAAATCTATCCATCGACGGCATAGAGATATTTGATGAGAAGTTTTTGTTCAAAGGTGATGGTAACAGATTTGTGACAGGGAAATCTTCAACAGGAATATTTTTATTATAATACATGTTATGTTGGGTGGACCACGGAATGTCAGATAATGATTGAGAAATAACTGGATCAAACAATTCATTTTTTATTCTATTAGAGAAGTTACTTGAACCCAGAACTTGAATATTTATAGGTGTTGCTGCAGCAATAGGATGAGATGCAGGATGAATGGAGTTGTAATATTCGTCTTCAAATACATTTTGCTTAATATTTAATAAGGATGATAACACGTTGGAAGTAGTCTGTTTAGAGAGGTGTTCTAATCTGCTTGTTGTATCCGTAACTAATAAACTACGATCAAAGTAACCGATTTCTGAAGAAGTGGAAGAATTCTTCTTCATATTTATCACCCTTTCTAGTAAGTTCTGATTAGAGATATTATTTAAATCATTTTCTGATAAACCAGTTAGTCTGGTCAAGGTGTTGCACAAGTTAGGATTCTCACTGGAGTTGAGTATGCTTGCAGTGAAATGAACAAATTTCTGTAATGATGCAACGTGATTGTTAAAATTAGGTAATATCAAATCATTATAAATTAATCTTGGTAGATTAAATGTGATTGGATTTGTAGTGGAGTATAAGACATCAACTAGGTTCTTGTAAGAATTTATGTTGAAATTACCACTCATATCATTCATGCTAACAGCTGACATGCTATTTGCAATGCTGGTGCTACTAGTATTATTTTCGTTATTCATAAAATTATTATTGTTATTATTGTTACTGTTAGTTTGTCTGATTAAAGAACTGCTATTACCGAAATTGACAAATGAGAAAGGAGACTCTATATCGGCCCTTTCAAATAAGTCAGGATGGTTACAAACTTTTCTAAACTGCATAACCATATTGATTAAGTTTTGATCACTCGAGAAATCTGCATTACCAGCTGCATTTTCAATACTATCATAATTGGTTGACATTTGAGACTTTAATACTTGATAAAGTCTTGCTTGTCTTTGAGTTAAATCACAAAGAACATCAATTTCTATCTTATCTCCTAATTCAGATTGAACATTCTTTTTTATACGTCTTAACATAAATGGCTTCAAAATCATATGTAGACGTCTTAATTGTTGTTGGTTTAATTGAGTGTTAGCCTCTGCATGAGATTCAATATCTTTGGAGAACCATTCGCTAAATTCATCATGAGAATCAAATAATGAAGGCATAATAAAATGTAATAGAGCCCATAATTCCTGCATGTTGTTTTGGATTGGCGTACCAGTCAGTAATAACCTATTACGACAATGGAAACTCAATAAATTTTTCCAACGAGAAGATTGAGAAGATTTAATGGCTTGAGCTTCATCTAGAATCATATATTGCCATTTCATCTTTTGTAAATAAGAGACATCAGAAACCACCATTTGATAAGAAGTAATCATGACATGGAAGGGAGAATCCTTTGTATATCTTAAATTTTTTCTATCCCAAAATTTTCTAAGGATCTTACGATCATTAGCATTCCCCCAATAAGGTAAAATCTTGAAACTTGGAACGAATTTAGCGATTTCATTTACCCAATTATGTAAAGTTGAAGCTGGCGTAACGACAAGGAAAGGTCCCCAAATGTTATATTTTTCAGCTAAGTGAGCTAAAACGGATATAGATTGGACAGTCTTACCTAAACCCATTTCATCAGCTAAGATACCGTTAATACCTTGATCATATAAATTAGCTAACCAATTTAAACCTTTAATTTGATATTCTTTCAAAGTACAAGCTAATAGATTAGGTTGCTCAATCGAAATATTACCTAGAGAGGTTGGATTTTGGAAGTTTAATTCTTCTTCATTAGCTTCATCTGATTCGTTATGTAAATCATCAAAGGCTTTAGTTTGTGCTCTTGTTTGAGCTAAAACATTAGAGGCATTTTGAGCGGCTTTAATCTTCAACTGTTCATCTGTTTCATTATCAAAATCAATTGAGTGGAAATCATTTTTGTTTGCTTCAGTTGATTCTAAATCAATGGCAGAATTTGTTGATGTGGAAGTTGGTGTTGTAGTTAAAGTTGTGGTAGTAGAATCATCACCACCTTCAATTTCACTTGTTTTAATTTTTCTACCGATGAAATGAGAATAAAGTTCAGTTTGTGTTAATAAGAAGTTTAATTTTTTAGCTTGTCTCTTTGATTCTCTTTCTTCTTCTTCCTTCTTTGCTTGCTCTAGAGCATTCTTTTCAGCTTTCTTTTTAATTTCACGTTCTTCACGTTCATTTTTCTTCCAAAAATTAGACATTTCTCTAATACCCCTTCTTGCTCTAGTTTGAGAATCTTTAACTTGCTTAAAATTTTTCAATTGCCATCTTCTTGCTTCTCTTGCACATAGGGATGAAGTCTTTTTGAAATTAGCGAATCTAATTGATTGAATCTGTTGTACTAATCTCGCCATTTTATTAGAGTCTCTACGAGCCATATCTTTCCAAATAGTAATATATGTGTTATCATAATGACGTTGAATTGCTCTTGCTTCCTTTGCAGACATTTTCATACCGTAAGTTGGTAAACCATGAGATGGTAATTTTCTTCTAATTATCTTGTTACCATTTTCATCAAATTGATCAATTGAATTAGATAAATTATTGATATTATTTAATTTTCTTTTCTTCTTTGTAGGATCATTTTCATCGTATTGATAATCTATATCGAGGATATTAGTATTAGAGTTTGATTGTAAAGAATTTTGTAAGTGAGGATTCAATTCTAATTCTCTTTTACGTTTTGATTCATTTAATAGTTTCTTTAATTTTTTACCATGAAATTGTTTCAAAGTGATTTTAACTTGTAGATAAGATTTTGAAGGGTTATATTCCATAATGAGAGCGTTGGTGAATCTTCTCTTTTTAATTTTTGGAATTTGATTCTTGTTACACATTTTAATAATTTCTCTTATAATTTTGTTTTTGTCACTGTTTATAGTGACTGATTTGTCCTTTGTAATACTCTTTATTGAAGAAGAAGATAAATTATTGTTATGAGAGGTAGAAGTTGAAGATTTCTTCTTTTCATTTTCAGGGGAGAAATCTTCATCTTTATCATTATCATCTATATAATCGACAGAACCAAGTTGTAAATCTTCGTCTTCTTCCTCATCATCATCTTCTTCTTCTTCCTCTTCTTCATCATCATCTTCTTCTTCCTCTTCTTCATCATCTTGTAATTGTTCATTATCATGATCAGTTACTTCTATATTATTATCTTCCTGTTTTACCTGTTTATTATTTTCTTCATTATCATTATTATTAGTAGTAGTAGTAGTAGTAGCATCGTCGTCATCATTATCATCATCATCATCATCATCGCTATCTTGATCAATTATAATATTTTGAATACTAGAAATCTTTTTATTGATTGATTTATTTGATAATTGAGCTTTCATTTTATTTAATAATAAAGATCTTTTCTCTTTATAAGGGACATAATTTGACCATTCTTGGTTAATTTGATTTATGGTATTAGATAATCTTTGTAAATATTGATTATTTGTAGTATGTGTATTCAAAGTAGTATTAACTTTATTAGATTTCTTTGAAGATGAATGTAGATATAGTTCTTTAGATTGATTATTCCATTCAGATATTAATTCAAACTCTTGTAAATTCAAGAATTTCCAATCTTGATAAATAGTTTCAATATTATCTCTCTTCTTGATCTTATCAAAATTATCGTTTAATTCCTTTAAGAATAATTGTTTCTGATGATCCATGTCTAGTTTCTTTTCAGTGGAACCCATAGTAGCAGTAGAGATATCCAAATCAGAATTTACACTTGTGTTACTACTAGTAGTACTTGGAAGATTGCTACTAATACCATTGGTATTGTTATTACTGTTACTACTTATGATCTTATTAGAAGACTGAAAATCAGAGATGATCGTGTCTTCTTTATTCAACAGATTTGATAACGACATATCAGAGAGAGAGATGTTTGATATATTAGTACCTTTAAGTTTCTGAGTTATCTCTCTAAGAGTAAAAGAAATAAGACAAGATTAGCAAGGAGAAGAGTGATAAATAATTAATTACAAGGAAACCCGTGTGATAAAAGATGATACAAAGAAATACGGATATGTGTTGAGAATGGCAGCAGAGAATTCCTTCGTTCGTTCGTTATTCTCTGAGTTGTTTTAATTTTTTTTTCCACCAGCACTGCAATTCTTAAAGAATTGAATGAAGGATGAGTTCGATCCTTCGAGTGCAAGCCAGCACAAGGCCAAAACATTCAGAACACAGTTGGGACAAGGACAAGGAATACTAGCTGTGGAGGTGCTGCTTCTTCGGGTCTGTCAGACTGATAGAGAGCTGCGTACTCCAATATGGTTAACATGTATATAAGTATATAATTTGTATATATGTGTCCATGTACATGCACTTGCACATGCACATGCACTGTCAAGAAACGGGATCACTGCAGGGACACTTTGCAGAGCTGGTACAAACCACAGCTTGATAACCTGTGCACACACACCCTCTGCAACACACTGCAGATGCCCTCTACCACTGCAGCCATGCCCATTAAAACGTTCTTCTACCCATTGTTTCTTGATTTATTCTTGATTCCAGGATTTCTTGAATGTAGGCGTGAAAAATCGCCAGAAACGGCAGCGATGATTCATAGCGCGAAGTAAATTTTTCAGCTAAATTAGGCATATATTACTCCACATCGAGATGATCTTGTGGGTTCAAGTCAGTCTTAGTTTTCTGTTTGGTACACCTTGATTCTTTTCTTCAGGTCTCTGTAATTCTTTGCACTAAGAAAACAAATATTAGCATGTCCACTTTTGGTACCTTTTTCCGCGTCACCACTTATGGTGAATCACACTGTAAATCAGTCGGTTGTATAATAGATGGTGTTCCTCCTGGAATGTCTCTATCAGAAGAAGATATTCAACCACAATTGACTAGAAGAAGGCCTGGTCAATCAAAACTATCTACGCCTAGAAATGAAAAAGATCGTGTTGAAATTCAGTCTGGTATAGAATTTAACAAGACTTTAGGTACCCCAATTGCAATGATGGTAAAGAATGAAGATCATAGACCTCATGACTACAGTGACATGGATAACTATCCAAGACCTTCCCATGCAGATTTTACTTATTCTGAGAAATATGGTATAAAGGCTTCTTCAGGTGGTGGTAGAGCTTCCGCTAGAGAAACTATTGGTAGAGTAGCTGCTGGTGCCATTGCTGAAAAATTCTTAAAACAAGTCTCTAACGTTGAAATCGTTGCTTTTGTCACTCAAATTGGTGCTATTAAGATGGATAGAGACCCTTTCAACCCTAATTTCCATCATATCTTAAATACTATCACTAGAGATAAAGTTGACGCTATGGGACCAATTAGATGTCCTGACGCTTCTGTAGCTGGTGATATGGTTAAAGAAATTGAACACTACAGAGGTCAAATGGACTCTATTGGTGGTGTTGTCACTTGTGTAGTAAGAAATTTACCAACAGGACTAGGTGAACCTTGTTTCGATAAATTAGAAGCTCTATTGGCCCATGCTATGCTTTCCATTCCAGCTTCAAAAGGTTTTGAAATTGGGTCTGGTTTCCAAGGCGTATCCGTACCAGGTTCAAAACATAATGATATGTTCTACTACGATGATGAGGCAAAGAGACTAAGAACAAAGACTAATAATAGTGGTGGTATTCAAGGTGGTATATCAAATGGGGAAAACATTTATTTCTCAGTACCATTCAAATCCGTCGCTACAATCTCTCAAGAACAACAGACCGCTACTTACGATGGTAAAGATGGTGTATTGGCCGCTAAGGGAAGACATGATCCTGCTGTTACCCCTAGAGCTATTCCTATCGTGGAATCAATGACTGCTTTAGTATTAGCTGATGCTTTATTAATGCAAAAATCAAGAGATTTCGCAAAAAGTATAGTCAATTGATCACATAGATCTCTTGTATACGTATATATATATATATTAAAGTAATAATGTAATTTTGTAATAATGATTTTTAAAAGAAATAAATTATATCAATGGTTATATTATATAAAATATCATACAATTTATAATTCTTCAACAATGAAACCCTTGTGGGAAACGTAAATACCATCTAAGAACTTACGGATATCCTTGTTTCTAACACGACAGATTTGTTGTAAATCAGCAGCATTTTGAGAAACATCTTCAACAGAGTTACCAGATAAAACAATTTCGTCCTTAACGTTAGTGGAGAATTCAATTTCAACACCTTCCTTAACTGGAACTTCTCTGACCTTCTTGTCACCTAAGAAATTTCTAACTTCAATGAATTTAGAACCATCCTTTTCAATAACATTAACGTTAATTGGGAAATGCGCATAGACGTATCTCATCTTGTACTTGTAACCCTTAGTAACACCGTTAATCATATTGTCAACTAAAGACTTAACAGTTCTTAAAGCAGCAACGTGCTTTCTGTCACCGTTGTGAACAGTAACTTTAACTAACTTTTCAGAGACCTTGTTGAAAGTAACATCAATGTGCTTTAAGTTCTTGGTTAAAGTACCTCTTGGACCAGTAACCTTGACTAATCTGGACTTAATAGCAACGGTAACACCTTCTGGAATGGCGATAGATTGTTCAGTTTGGATGTACTTCATTCTTTAAATGGGTTTATTTTCTACTGTTCACTGTATTAGATAATAAAAATACTATAAAAAAATCCATTTTTTTAATAAGCATCTCTAAAATTCAACTATTATCTTCATCTAATCATTCAATTACCCATTACCGATTACCATTACCTGCCATTGAATTAGCAGTAGTACACTGCAGTTCCTCAATTGCTTGCTTCCCCATAGTATGCACCGATAGATTCAAGCATCGATTAAGATTCGAGTACATTCACAAAGCGCAGAACGAATTTTTCATGCAGCGTCTTTATTTTTTTCAGAATTCTTCATTTTTTTCAAAACTTTTTCAAATTTTTTTTTATTTTGAAAAAAAAGCTGCATCTCTACATCGCGTAGTATAACATATTAATAAAAAAAAACAGTCATAAAGTTATTCTACATCTCAACTGTTTTATTTTTTGGCTTGCATAAAATGACAGTAATTATATATGTCAAAAATAGATTCAAAGAATTAACCGTGGGTTAATATGCCTTAAGTACATAAATATATATATATACATTATTCTTATCATAAATTCTCTAGTGCTTTTACTATATCATCAGCGTATTGCTCTACTAACTTGATACTATTTTGTAATAATTGTGGTTTGAAACCTTTTATATTGGCATCATTCAAAGCAATAGTTCTAATTGGTGCAATTGTCTTACCATTCATCCACGTTATAATTAAACCGTTATTGGCGACTTCATTCTCACTTGATGCAGGATCAATAAATATATTATCCTTTACAATAGCTAAAACAAAGACTAATGGTGAATTTATTTCTAGTTTCACAAGATCATAATCATGAAACATCGGTAATTCTTCAACTTCCAAATCATCAAATGTGGAAATTAACTTCGGTAGGTAAGTAGAGTTTAGTGCAGAATATATCCCAAACGATATCAATGAGACTGGGTAAGAGAATGATGATAATATTAAGACATCAATATATAGCTTCATACTATATTTCTTAGTAAGTTGTAATTTTGAAATATCTAGATTCTTCAACACTTTATTGAATAAAGATTGTACACTTTCAACCAGTAAAGAATCATCTCTTTCTCCCGCTATATCAATGGCAACCTCGACTAATTCGTCATCAACAGTATGATCAACTACTTTCCCCTTAATACTAACTATGCATTCACTACCATCACTTGCTATTATTCTAGAAGACCCATTCGAACTAGGTAAAAAATCAGTATATAATTCTATAGGTCTATATTGATGAATATCACGTCCGTCTGGTCTTATAGGTGGTATACTGGCTAATGAATCGTAGAGATAAGATTTTTCTGCAACAGATAATGTCATTATTTGATAAGATGTGTATAATGTACAGGTATAGAATACTCGTTTGGGTACTTAAATATAATTCCAGGCTTTTCAGACAGCTCCTCCTACCCAACCAGCTCCACTAGTCATCACATAGTAAATTTGCAATCTAAAATCTTTAGATATTTTACTTAAAATTTTCTTATAGTAAAAGTTACCCGGAGGAACTTTTGCTCATATATTATGATATATTACCTATTAATGAGGACCACTACTCTAGGAACATTAGAAGCAGTAGTGTTGTTCCATCTTGAGTGGTTATTACAAATGATGTGTTTTTAATATGCTATTCAAGATGGAAAATGAAAACGCCTAGAATTGATTTTTTTTTTATGTTCAATTTTTAATGTCTTGTTAAAGAAATATCAATTACAAAGAATTTTTAAATTCTTTAAATATATATTAACTTAGGCAATTGAATATAAGTCTTTTCTTGATACTCCTATTTCCACTACTCCACATTTTACACTGTTTTCGTATATATAAATACAATGTTAAATTTGAAGATATTATAAGTATAGTAAATATTATAATTCCATACAGTAGCCAACTAAATGTATCTTCATTCAGATCTCTATGACTTCTTTCCACCATTTTAAAATCTCGTTCCAATGAATTTGTTATTTCGCTAAGCTCCTTATAACACTCATTTAATTCTTCTTTCATTTTCCCTGTTATATGCCTCTTGTGATATATATCAGCTTTTATTCTAACCTCTTCCTTTCTTAATACCTCCACAGAAACCATCTTATCGACATCAACAGAATTCCAGGATCCATCATATACTCTGTTATTTAGACATATCTCAAGATTCGAATCCATCCCAGAATTTACTAATAACTGGGTATCACCATTCTTTAATTTCCGTTTACCTCTGAGTAAATTATAAGATGGCACAGAATAAACTGATAGATCTAGAGACTGCTTCCCTTTGGAATCACTTGTAGCACCAAACCGGCCAGCATCTCTTTCTATCTTAGGCACATCCCTTATTTCAAGATTTATTATAATGTCATTGGATCTGTCATACTTTAAGTCATTTGTTCTTATACAAAATTCCTCAGCAGTACTTTTCTTTTTGTCCTTGATTGCTAACACTTCAAAATTTATTGTGTTTTCAGATATGACTGACGATTCAATGGAACTATAACTAAACGGTAAAAAAAACAAACAATAGAAGAAAAATAGCTTTAAAAATACTACCATTTTTTACAAATTTTATTGAAGCAACTATCTACTCCTAACTGAGTGGTTACTATGGATATTGAATTACTGTCATTTGTGTACATTTACTGACATTATAGAAATTGCTACTGTCTTCTTTTTTTTTTTTTTTTGATCAGACGAGAATTGAATGCGTCTTTATTGAAAAGCACTGGAATCGTTGAGCTCTTCAGAGAACAGGCAAAAATTACATATCTAATTTATCATTGTTTTATTATGGATATATATCCAGTTAATGGATATCTACAACGATGCTTAGCTCAGTGAATGATTTACTACAGATTGATACAGTTATTAATGACATCGAAGAACAAAGAACACAATTGGCTGAAGAATTAAACAGGGCGAAGACCATACACACTGCACAAAATAAGAAAGAAGACCTCATTCAAAAAATTGCTACTGACATCTATGAAGATGCTAATACATTGGAAGGTATAAATGAACTAAGATCTAAGTATGGCGATTTAGGAATTTTGAATACTTTAGAGGAAAAACTTTACAAAAAAATAACCCTAGAAAAGGCATTAGATGATATAGATGATTTAACATGGGAAGTTGATCATTTAGCTGAAATAGAATGTTCAGAATTATCTATTACAGAGATTGAATCTCTTTATCAAAAATTGGCTTTAGCCACCAACGATATCGATATTCAAGAAAATCTCATCGTCGAGAGCGTTTTAAAGAACTTCGATGTTAGTGTAGTCACAAGATATGCGAAACATCTATCTCAAAAATTGAATACAATTTTACTGGACTCTAAATGGGATACAAGAAACTTTATTCTTTCTGATACTGAATCAGTCAATAGTTTAAAGCAACACTCTGCTGACTTGTTTAAATTATCAACTATTACTTTTCAACAAGATAATAGAGAGTATTGGAATTTCAAATCGATTGCTAACAACTTTGATATTAGATTTACTTATCATTTCCATAAGACAAATGCCATGATTGAAATTTATTTCAAATTTTTGATTGATTATCTAAAGGAAAATTTACATAAATGCATCAATATTTTTGAAGAACCCTCTGTAGGACTCACTAAAGAATTAGTACATGAACAGTTTATAAACCATATATTAGAACCAATTAGAGGACGTATCAATTCCACTTTAATGCAAAATGATTTAAAATCATTGATTATTTTAATTTCTCAGATAATATCAACAGACAAAAATCTCGTTTCAATATTTCATTACAGAGGAAAAGGGCTAACCTCCCTTATTTCTGATGAATTATGGGAAAGATGGATAGGATATGAAGTTGAAACTACAACAAATCAATATGATAAAATTATGGAAGATCTAACGGATTTTGAAAACTCTGCCCTGAACTTTAATAAATTACTAAAGAAGGTCTATGACTATTTTGAACCATTTTATCAATTGAATTACGAACCCTTAGAAAGGTTTAAATTAAAATCTTGCTCTGATATCTTTATGAGCCTGTCATCAAAATATCTTGATTATATCCTAACAGTTGATACTCTAGGGGAAAATCGCACAAAAGAGGAAGAATTGTTACAAACAATAATAAAGGTACAAAACTTGAACAGAGTATACAAGAATCTTTGTGAACTTAAAGAAAAATACATATTTATACGATTAACTGATGTTGTCAATGAAATGGAAGGGACCAACTATATTTCCTTATTTCAAAATATTCTAGATGATTATATGAGCAACATGGAACTCGACATGGAATCGTCTATTATTAATAGAATTCAAAAACTAATAAAAGAAACTTTAAAAAATTATTTCAAAATCAATTCTTGGGTCATTACAGAAACTAGTACGGATAAAGTAATTGACACCCCTACTTCAGAACTGATAAACACTATTAACCTCCTACAAAAATTAACCTTTAAACTAGAATCATTAGATATACCTCAGGCAATTACTCTGAACATCAAATATTCTCTATTAGGTATAGTAATAAACTATTTGGCCGAATCAATTTTAAAGTTAAATCGCTTTAATGATGTTGGATTAGAGCAGTTTGAGTTTGATTTGTCCTCGCTGAGGGAAACCTTAAATATTGACGAAAATGTAAAGATAGCACAGGAATCAGTTTTATTGGAAATACTGACAATACTAAAATTAAAATATGATAAGGATGGTATCACCTATACTACTTCGTCATATATTAAAGCAGGTAAATTTGATGATCTGAAAGATTATATAGGGATTAAGTTTTTAGAAGATTCTGAAATTCAAGATGCGTTATATAGAGTATCTTATGGAAATATTGTTTAGAAGTAATGCTAATTTTTGATGTTTTGATTTTGAGCTTTGAAAAAGTATTAATACTATAAATATAGATAACTACATAATCGCTAAACATTTTAAATAAAATAACGGTCATCTCTGATCTTCACAAAGCTAAGATATATCTTTATTAGACGTTTCATAAAGTTTAACAGCATCATCAACATCTGAATCGAATTGATTATTCATGGTGGCTAGTTGTTTTCTTGAGAAAGTTTCCAACATTTCACTTACAGTAGATATCATCCCAGTAGGACCTTCATCAAACATACCAGAACTTTCATTTCTAGTAATCCAAGAGAAATCAGACGATGCCAGTACCCGTTCGCTACCTTGCAAGTATTTCGAATTGAGTTTTACAACATCAATATGTTCTTCAGCAATTTCTTCCTCATTATCATCATTTCCATCAAAATGTACTTTCATCAAATGATCAATGACAGGCCATCCATAAGCATTTGCGAATCGCCGCCTTACGATGATATTATTATGTGCATCCGGCTTCAACGCTACAATTACCTTTCTCCAAGAAAGCCCCTCATGCCATTTCCTTGCTATCAATTCTTCTAGTTTTCTAAATTTCTTATACTCACCGTCCCTTGCAGGGAAAAATTGTAAAAAAACATTGTCGGTATCAAATATATTCTCATCCATTTGAGACTCAGCATTAGGAATGTCATTTTCCGTGTACAGCTTATCATGAATAATAACTGGATCTCTTGAATCTGGATCCATAATATAAGATTTATCAGGTAGCGGCGGAATCAAGATTGAAGTTGCAGATTTTAAGATAGATACCTTTGGTAATCCTAAATTAGTGTCCTGAAATTTCTGAGGTCCCCAGACACTTAGCATTTTGGTGAGAGGACTGATAAAATTCTTGTTAAAGAAATCAGTATTTTCAGATATCGTCACTGCATCAGAACCAGCTGATGGGTCATGCTTCTCTCTTTTCTTTAGTTTTTCTAAAATATCATCGTAATCTAAAAATAATAATGAGGATGCGTACAAAGGAACTATACCGTCGTTTATTGCATTGGCATAAACAGTTCTTCTTTTGAATTTAGATAAGATTGTTCTAACTGGTTCTCCTGGCAAAGAAAATAATAGCGGACGTCCAGTATCTTCATCATTCTTCAAACTCAAATCTTGCCCAGTCTTGCCTATTACTCCAACGGACAAAAGAAGCTTGATATATGCTGGATTATCAGTAACGATACCAAGAAGTGGAGATGCAATTGTAACAAAGTTTACAGGCTTAACGTTTTTGAAAAACCATTCATATTTATGGGCTAGGACAGCTATGGCAAAAGTTTGTACTAATCCTCCAAGAGAGTGTCCTATAAACGATATTTTAGTAAGCGATTCATCATAAACCTGATTTATAATATACTCAGCAAGTTTAGTACCCAAATATCTAATTCCCTTTTCAGTGTTACATACATTTTTTGAGTAACTCTCAACGACCAGTTGTTCATGTGGATAGTTATCTTGCATTTTATATATTTGTTCTTGAATATACAGCATGTCCGCGGTTACATTAGAATGCAGACCATGAGTGAGGATGATGACATGCTTGTTTCTTTTCATAGAACTTATCTCCATTGGTAACCTCCATAAGTCTAGAGTATTCAAATTCGTAACGTTTAACCTTTCAGATGGTAGAACTTTCGGCAGTGATATCTTTGTATATTTCTCTAGTTCAGATGAGGACGTACCAACTGTTAATTCAAAGGAAACTTTTGTATTGGTAGCAAATATTATTTGACTAACTACATCCACAATCCAAACATATCTCTTTTGGATGGTATGCAAAGATAATTCTGTTATGAAGTATTGTTGCGCTTGTAAGTTGGCATCGTATTTAGGTTCATCTGAGGAGGATATAATTTTCTGTGAGTGGTGATATTTCTCAGTTCTCACATCACAGTAAAGAATAAAAGGACCCATTAAATAGGCCGCCCTATAGGAAAGAGGTTCAATGTTTTTCACTCTTAGCCATAGAGAATCTAAAACTACATCTATTGGAATTTCCTCACCCTCATACAAATCATATGTAATAACAAATCTCTGTAATTCCCCTACCTTAACTGATAATTTATCATGAAATAGTATTGAAGAATTATCCATTTCATCGAGAATAACTTGTTGCTAAGTGGTTTATATTCATCTATTATACTTCCTAATTGTGCATCTGTCTATTCTAAGCATCAACTTTTTTTTCCTGTCTTTCCGGTAAAGTTTAAAAATGTGAAAATATTATAAAGTCCTCGTATCTGTACTAACAAGAGTAAATTCATCCATCCAGTAATAGCTTCTTAGCGTTTATCTCTGATTCATTGTGTGATACTGCATCTATAACCTCATCCAATCTTTCTCCACTTAGTACCCCTGTCATGTCATGTATGGTGAAACCACAGCGGTGATCAGTTATTCTATTTTGAGGGAAGTTATACGTTCTAATTTTATCTGAACGATCTGTTGTAGAGACTTGTTCTTTCCTGGCAGCCCTTTCCTTGGCATCCTTTTCATTTTGCTCTCTCTCAGCTAGTCTTGCTCTCAAAATTGCGAACGCTTTGGCTTTATTTTTGTGTTGCGATCTTTCATCTTGTATGGAAACAACAATTCCTGATGGGAAATGTGTCAATCTGATGGCAGAATCCGTTGTATTTACATGTTGTCCACCTTTACCACTTGCTCTTTTAATATCCACTCTTATCTCTTCAGGTTTAAATGTTCTCTCATATGCACTTACTTCATTATCGGAATCACCCATCTGAGGTAATATGATTACAGCTGCAGTAGATGTATGTGTTCTTCCTTTAGATTCTGTAGCAGGGACTCGTTGAACCCTATGAACACCAGCTTCATATTTCAATCTGCCATATGCACCTTCTTCGTCAATACCTATTAGTGAAGATATTAATCCAGATCCTGATTCGTTTTCATGTTGTGAAATAATATGATATTTCCAGCGTTTCTTATTCGAGTAATTAATATACATATTGGCTAAATCCTGTGTAAAGATCATTGCCTCAATTCCCCCGATACCAGGTCTAAGTTCAACGATACAGGGTTTATCATCAAATGGATGTGGTGGTAACATTTTATCTATTAGATGAGTTGATATGTCCTTTAGATGGGGTACTAATTCTTTCATTTCTCTTTGGGCTTCCTCCCTCAAAGAAGGATCACTTTCCATTAATTCTTTTAACTCTCTATAATTATTAGATGCTTTCTTATACGTCTCTAAAATACCAGATATTACAGACACCCTTGAGTATTCCTTCTGCATATCAACATTGAAGCTGTTCCCTTTAGACAGTAATTCTTCATATTCATGCGCCTTTTCAGAATAAATAGTTGCCTTTTTTATAACAGCTTCAGGAAGTTGATCTATATTATCTAAGTTAAAGGATTCATTGCTTTGAAATCGAGATATCCTTGAGGATATCCTCGAAAAGACATTCCATTCCCTCCTAGTACAAGCTAACACTAAAGCATTCATTAATTGGGTTCATATACTATATATAAATCTAATCAGTTACAGTGGAAAAAGAATTGAGTTACTCATAACTCATAGTTCATTTTTCAATTATTTATTCCCTAACTAATTATTTTTCGCATTATCACTATAGTAATAATGTCAATACATAAAACAATTACAACAGTCAAAAAATTTATTTAGGTGCAATAAAGGTATGAAACATTATATATTTTAGCATCTCTAATGCTTAATTTTTCCTACGGTATACTATAATATCACCACTTCTTCTAGAATCCCAGTGACCCAATGAGTTGAAAAATCGCTTTTCTTCTATATACCGACTTCCTACCTTCTTGATATATTCTCTCAGAAAGACATCGTCCAAGTGTTGAAAGATAATTAACACTTCAGGCCATTTACGATCGTATGATTTATCAGCTATTATATCCGTTTTCTCGAAAGGAAGGAAATGCTCTTTAATAAATGATGGTATATCATCATAAAGATAGTCACTTTCATCCATATAGGATTGTAGTTTGAAGTCAGCATCTGGATCTTCTAATAAATGCAATGGGGGTTCACATGATATAGCCCATATGTTTTTGATATCGTTTCTATGTATATATGACTGCCAAGGTGTCGAATGACAAGGCATTACAAATCCAATATCTTCCACTACAGGAATATCATGAAGAAATTTAGCTATACTAATGGCTCCAGATTCATGATAAAGACTAACTATCAAAGCTAAGAATACGGTTCCAAAAGGTACTAAATACGTGAGTATTTTCCAAATAAAATTATCCCTAAGATTTCCCTTTTTATACCATTTCAAAATATCCAAAGCTGATATTACCATAAAAAGCGGTTGTAATGGATAAATAAACCTAAATTCCTTATGCGCAAGCGATGAGTACATTAATAAATTAGCTATTATAACAATTTTCATCTGAAGGAGTTGATTGCGCAGTATATTTTCGTTTTTCTCTTCAGAAAGAGCTGTAAATATACCATGAATGAAAAATGGAAATGAATAACCTAGCATTATAGGAAAGCTTTGAAAGAGATGGAAGTGCCAAGGTGAAGTCCCATAAAATTTGGATAATGAGCTTGTGAAATTGAAATTAATAAACCTAAATAAGGGAAAAGTCAATCTTTTGTAGAAATAAATATCTACTACGGCTACAACTGTTGATACCATTATGCAAATAAGAATTACTTGAGATATGATAAACATGATTTTCTTGTATTCAGATTGGTGAAGGAGGTTAAGTAACAAAAAGAATCCCAGTAATATCCACGTAAGCCCACTACTAGGTCTTAAGATACAAGCAAGCATACCAAACGTCATTGATATCCGTAAATGTTTGTAGTTTATCAGTTTTCCATTCGACCAATCCCAAAAATATAAAGCAACGGCAGTTAGTGTCATTTCAAAAGAATTAATAAACGTTCTCGTAATAAAAAACCAATTGAAAAAATTGCCACATGTAAGAACAATAGTGATTTTGATCAATATAGTAGATAGTTCCTTACTCTTTACCATTTCTTTCGATTGGGTCAGTATATATAGCTTATGAACCAATTTCAAGGTAAAAAATTCACCAGTAGCAGCAATTACTGCCATAGTAAATTTTGGAACATATATTATTCCAATGTATTCCATTCTACTTGCAATAGCATCTGAGTTTGTAAAATTTCTTACAACTAAGGTCACAATCTTGACAAATCGATAGGCTAACTCGAAAATTAAAGGGAAAAAATAATTTCTCAAACCAATCTCCCATTCCCATGTCAAGTTACCATAACCAAATGCCATAAGATGGGCAGGCTCTAATGCTTGCCAGAATTCATCTGCTTGGAAAAATGTCTGTATAAACACAGAATTGATAATCCGCCATATCACTAGCAGTAGGAAAGTGGATCTATTTATCTTGAGCTCACTTCGAAGAAATCTCATTTACCACTGGCATTCATCAATATGCTTGCAACAATACACATTATAACTTTGTTGTCCAACCTCATTATGAAGTTAACTTGAAACGTTTTATTGAGCTGCCATTCAATCAAGTCGTCGCAGAACAAAGCAGAAAACAAAAAAATATAAAAGAAAAAAAATAAAACTATTAAGAATATAGTAAAAGATATTGTATTGATTTATTATTCTTTCCAATTATCTAGGAAACTGAATATACAACCAGCACAATTTTAGAAGCAAATCTAATGGTTGTCGATACTGCATATTATGACCTGTTAGGGATAGCTCCATCTGCGACTGCTGGAGAGATTAAGAAGGCTTATAGAAAGAAATCGATTCAAGAACATCCTGATAAGAATCCTAACGATCCTACAGCTACTGAAAGGTTTCAGGCCATCTCTGAAGCGTATCAAGTATTGAGTGATGATGGTTTACGTTCCAAATATGATAAATACGGTAAACAAGAAGCTATACCAAAGGGTGGATTTGAAGATGCAGCAGAACAATTCTCCATGATATTTGGTGGAGATGCATTTTCCTCTTATATTGGTGAGTTACAATTATTGAAGAATTTGCAAAAGAGTGAAGAATTGAGTGCTGAAGATGAAGCAGAAAAGAAAAGAGAGGAAGAAAGGGAATTGAAACGTAAAGAAGAAGAGGAAGAGAAAACGAAGAATATAAAACACAATGAAGATGGGCACTCGCACCATTTAGAACTACACACAGGTGAAAATTCATTAAACAGTACTACTGTAAATTCTAACTCTGCTACTGCAACTGCTACAACGAAGAAAGATGAAAAACCAAAGAAGAAGACGAAACTAGAAGAATTTGAGGAAGAACAAGAAAAGGAGAAAGAGAAAAGAATAGGAGAACTAAGTAAGACGCTGGTTGAAAGACTTTCTATTTTAACAGAGAGTGCGTATGATGATGCCTGTAAAATATCTTTCCAGAAGAAGTTTGAAGAAGAAGCAAATTTGTTGAAGATGGAATCATTCGGTGTAGATATATTGCATACCATTGGTGATGTTTACTGTGAGAAAGCTAGAATATTTTTAGGGTCTCAAAACTTTTTCGGTTTTGGAGGTATGTTCCATTCCATGAAGGCTAAAGGTGGACTTGTTATGGACACCCTTCGTACAGTCTCTGCTGCAATTGATGCGCAAAATACAATGAAAGAACTGGATAAAATGAAGGAGGCAAATGACACAGGAGAACCGTTACTAGATAAAAATGGTGTTGAACTGACTAAACCAACCCCTGAAGAACTAGCTGAACAAGAACAATTATTAATGGGGAAAGTGTTATCTGCTGCCTGGCACGGTTCCAAATTCGAGATAATGTCAACATTAAGAAGTGTCTGTGATAAAGTGTTGAATGATGATACGATATCAGTCCGTGCAAAGATAAGAAGAGCAGAGGCTTTAAAATTACTTGGTAAAGTATTTCAAAGAACGTTCAGAACAAAGACCGAGCAAGAGGAGGCTCAAATATTCGAAGAGCTAGTAGCCGAAGCCACTAAGAAAAAGAAAACCACGTAACGAACTGTCACAACTGTATAGGTAATTAATTACAGATCGTTTTAATAACAAATGCATTATCACATCGTAATTTTGTAGATTTCATTTACCTGTAAAAGCAACTGGAGCTATAAGACAACCATCAGAAAGATGGTCACTTTGGAACTGAGATACTGTGACATACAACAATCAGCAACCGTGGAAACTGTGCTGTTTCCACTTCTCATATGTACTTGTATAAAGATCAATTGTTAAGATGTCTCATCGATTCTTTCTTTATTACTGGCAAAACCCAATTTTTCAATTTTGCGCGCTTATTCATATTCAGTGGGAAAAGAATTGCTCGGTGGGTCTTTTCATTTAGATCAATTGTATGATCTTCATATAAAAGAGGGATTGGCCTTTGTACAACCATACCGACATTTTGTCTCTAGCTGTACACTTGGTGAATTTGTTTTAGATGCTCAATTTTGGTGGACAAACTAGAAGGAGGAACCTCAATCTGGGGACCAATATTAAGAACAATAAAAGGGATATCATACTTAGAGCAGAACAGGAAAGGCTGAAGAGAGCTAAGGAGCGTCAGACAAATGATGCTGTTGTTCTTATTCAGAAATGCATCAAGAGATTTTTAACCATGAAATATATTTTATCAAAGGAAAATATTTCTTCAATGAATAACAGTCAAATCAATCATTTAATTCCAGTTTTTGGTGTTAAGCTTTTACGCTATATAAAATTTGCAGATTTTGAAATTATTTTGGACAATTCATTAGAATATTTGAAAGAACTTAGCTTAATAACCTCGCTGATAAATTATAGGGTTACTGACTATATGACAACTTGGATATCGGATGATTCAATCATAAAACTTTTGAAGTTGATTAACACATCATTTCCAACTGCTGAGTATTTCGTAAAACAAGGAATATTTAATCGATTATATCATTCTGAATGTGAAGACAAGCAAATCTTAAGACTTATGTGTGAAAAATTGCACGATTGGAATGTCTCTGAAACAGAGGCTGTGAATCGACTTTATGAAGCTGATGTACGAACTGCTAATGATTTTAGAGGAATGACATATTTTTTCAAATTAGTAGGTTCTTATAAAATCT
This sequence comes from Kazachstania viticola, assembly GCA_030571575.1. Taxonomy (NCBI): domain Eukaryota; kingdom Fungi; phylum Ascomycota; class Saccharomycetes; order Saccharomycetales; family Saccharomycetaceae; genus Kazachstania; species Kazachstania viticola. Next base: position 86,073 of record JAJLXZ010000026.1, read on the forward strand.
ATCCTATAATTCCGGACTCTTTTGATCTCATAATGTTCAGGAATTTATGTTTGATATACTCTCAACTGGAAACGCCAGACCCAATTTTAATACATAAACTCGCTCTATTAATCCAAACATTTGACGTTAGCTCTCCCCAAGGGACTTATGACGAAACTAGTTCCGACCTCATGTCGAGACTATTTGAAAAATCTTTTACTGACAAAATAATAGAACTTATTGATGATCCCAATTCAGAAATAGATATTAATATCCTAGCATCATTAATTCATTTATCTTACAATTTAAGAGATAGTCAGACAAATAATCTACTAGTGGTATTACTTGCCAATAATATTTTATGTTCAAGACTATTCAAAGAAATGTCACACTTAGAAAGATTCAAAGATAAAGATTCGAAATTTAGTGCCGTTTTTTATACCATTATTGAAATGATAAATCTCTATTTAACTCTTGCTACAGATAATGAATTAACTACTCCCGATTCTCAAATTCCAATAGATGAACTACATAATTTTACCAAGACACTAAAAGATTTTATATTTGATGAGCTATGGAATCATAGTGGGAATGAAAGATCACCGTTAGTCGCTAGGTCGATACCTGTTTTGACAAAATTATATCTACGGGACTCTCGAGTTCATTTTTGTAAGGTAAATGACAGCAAGTTAGATGATACTTCTAATTTTTGGACAGTTACTGATCCGGTTTTTTTAAAGATCAATATGTATAAAATTATTGATGAATTTGATTCTTATTATAGAGATGCAAGCTTAAACATTAATTATTCAAATATTATGGAACAAAAAAACCTGAAATTTGAAGTATTGAAAGATAAAATAAATGAATGGAAAAATGGTAATGCAATTAGACAGATGAATAAACTAGAGATTTTAATCAAAACACCATTCTTTATTCCATTTGAACAGCGTGTTGACTTGTTCTATACATTGATTGCCTTGGATAAGGAAAGAGTTGGAGTGACATCTCAAAACAATATTATGGATTTATTCTCAGCTTGGAATGCTGGTAGTAGTAATTCAAGAAGTACTGTAATTTCAAGAGAACATGTATTGGAGGATGCAATGATAAATTTTGATGGAATTGGAGATAGATTTAAGAATAAACTATCGGTTACTTTTGTTAACGAATTTGGACCCGAGGAAGGTATTGATGGTGGAGGTGTCACTAAGGAATTTTTAACTAGTGTGTCTGAGGAAGGTTTTAAAAATCCCAAATACGATTTATTTCAGGGCAATGATAACTATGAGATATACCCAAAACCTACTCGTGATAGAAGTAAATTAAACAAGCTACAATTCTTGGGGAAAATAGTTGGTAAATGTCTATACGATCATATCTTAATTGATGTTTCATTTGCGAATTTCTTCCTTAAGAAGCTATTAAACTATTCAAATCATTTTACTTGTACGTTTGATGATTTACAAAGTTTGGATTTGTCGTTATATCAAGGCTTATCTCGATTATTATCCATGACTTCTGATGAATTAGATTCATTAGATATGACATTTGAAATAACCCTGTCTTACGACGATGATCAAGATAATAGCAAAGAAGTGGTTGAATTGATACCAAATGGTAGAAACATAAAAGTTCATAAACGTAATGTATTACAATATGTCTTCAAGATTGCAGAATATAAACTAGATAAGAGTCTGATAGAGCCGGTCGTATATTTCCACAGGGGAATCAGTGACATGATAGCACCTATCTGGTTGGAAATGTTCAACTCAAACGAGCTACAGATTCTTATCTCTGGTGGAGGGCATGGAAGGAAGATCGATCTAAATGATCTTCGTGAGAATACTGAATACGGTGGATTCGAAGAGACGGATCAAACGATACGTGATTTCTGGACCGTACTAGAGGAAATGGACACAGAACAATGTGGGAATTTCCTTAAGTTTGTTACATCCGTTCCACAAGCACCATTGCAAGGTTTCAAAGCATTAGAGCCCAGATTTGGGATTCGCAATGCGGGCAACGACACAAGCCGGCTGCCCACTGCATCCACCTGCGTGAATCTGCTGAAATTGCCAGACTACCAAGATAGAAACATTCTTAGACAGAAACTACTGTACTCTATTAATGCAGGTGCACGCTTCGACCTCTCATAGCTCGTTTTAATAGGGCTAGATCACATGTTTGCTACTATTTTTATTGGGAGGCGCGTAATTCATTTCTTTCCTTTTTCTGGCGCGTGTGGAAAGAAAAAGCTTTGGCCCCGGTATAAAAGGCCTCTTTATCAAGGAAGAGAGCAGATCTTGCACTGGTGGGAAGTTCTGAGAAGAAGCATTAAGAGGTGGAATACTGAACTGTTCTTTATTGTTCGAATATACACTCTTTATCAGACACTTTTGTTTTTCCTTATTTACGCGTTTTCATTTGGAATAGTGGTCTTATTCATATAGGAGCACTTTCAAAGAAAAGGAGAAGTGATAGTTTTAGATAGTTAAGGTTAAATACATTTAAGATAAAAACAAAAAAAGACTTTATTAGTTACATATACTTTATATTCATCGTGTCATAACATATCAAGTGCACATACATAATATTCAGAATTCAGGTGGTTGCTTAGCATATTCTTTTCGATATATTGGAAAGGGAATTATAAAAGATGATGGTAATTAGAAAGGCAGTAACTGCGATAGCAGTGTATTCTTTTCTGTATACAAGAGTCGATGCATATCTCATACCTAGGGAAATTATTGATAGCAACGGTAAATTTGCTCCTATGAATGGTGATAATCAAGATTTATATGGAGATTATCAAGAACCGACTTTTGATTTCTCCGTATTAATTTATTCATTTGCTACATTGATAATAGTTTATCTTATAGCCACTATTCTAAACTTAGCATTTAGAGTCATTGCATACATAATAAGCAGGTCATATGATGGTTTTTCTACAAGTAGAACAGATTCATCTCATCAAGATAGGCGCAGTAGAAGATTAATTGAAAGTGTAAATGAAAGGTGGCCTAGTTATTTAGATGATGAAATTGAAGTAAAGAGCAAAATAGCAAAATTATCTGCTGAAAATCAATTCTATTACAGACAAGGTGAAGAATTTATAAAGCAGAATCCTCCACTACTTATACCATATGCATTATCTGAGCATCAGACAATAGTCGATCCAATAATTAATGAACAGACAAGAAACTTTATAGAGGAAGAAGGTGCAGCGGCATGGGAATTTAAACCAGATCCAAATTTACCTAATGATACAATACTGATAGAAAATAAGACAGAAATTACATTTGCAAATTATGATTACGACGCTTCTGTCTCTACAAATTTACCTATCCCTTGTATCAATAGAGTTTATTACTGTGAATTCAAAATTTTCGAATTAAATACTTTAGAGAATTCAAATGGTTCAGGAAACTCCCCTACTGAAAGAAGATCCATGTCTTCTGATTCAATATCTTCATCTGTGAGTGAATCTGCTAATTTATTAACTGCACAGGGTGGTAAACAAACCGATCAGGTAAATAATGAAATAATTTCATTCGGTCTCTCTACTTCACCATATCCATATTTTAGACTACCTGGTAGACACCATCATTCGGTTGCTTATGATTCAAATGGTGCTCGTAGATTCAATGATTCGTTCGAATTACCAGAAGATTTAGCAACTTTATTCCCAAGGTGTGAAAAGGGAGATGTTATAGGTATCGGATATAGATCTCGTAGTGGTACTGTTTTCTTCACTAGAAATGGTAAAAAATTAAATGAAAAACCTGTGGGTGGTCATATAAGAGGTTGGAAATTCAAATATCTCTACCCTACAATTGGAGCAAATATTCCTTGCAAGATTCATGCAAATTTCGGTACGTATGGATTTGTCTATATTGAAGCTAATGTAAAGAAATGGGGGTACGCTAAATCTAATGGTAAGAAATTACCACCACCTTCTTATGAAGAATATAATCAAGATCTATTGTTGGATAATGTACCCAACAGCAACAGCAACGACGGTAATGATACTTCTGACGATGAAGCAATAGAATACAGCGATAATGAAAGTGTATTCACTGGTAACAAATATGGCCTGAGAGATAGCTATGGTCATCTACTACCACCACCTCCAGGATTCGAATTTAGTACATCTCCTGATACAGAAAATGCTAATGAAGTTATTACATTGGGATACTTACCAATGGAACCGCCAAATTATAGTGATAATGAAAATAATACTGCTACCAAAAAATCAATAGATTATAGTACTAGCCAAGTAGGGGTTGGCAGCAGTAAGATGATGATGCACAAGATGGAACTGGAAAGCTCCATGAACAACGATAATGACGAGAACGAATTCGACACAGATGCCGAACTGGATGAAATTACAGATGAATTACAATATATGATTAATGAAGATGCAGAAGAAGAAAACAACATAGATGAAAATGGTACTACCATTAATCATTAAAGAAGTAACGACTAAAAAAATAAAAACTACTTAAATTACTCAAATTTCAAAACAATTAAACATTCTTAAACTAGGAAAGCAAGACGAAACTTTTTTTTGTATATTTATTACTAATATATGTAGAGATATACACGTATATTATTTATTTCTATTCGATAGATAAAAGAAAAGTGAAATAACTATCGCAAGTAACCCTAAGGGTCAATCAAGTGGTCTTGAACATGTGCTCATTTGACAGAAACTCCGAAAGAATCGAGCTCCTGAAATCACTGCACCACCTGGGGATTACATCAACTTACTTCAAGAGGATGATATGATAGCGCATTAGACCACGATAAGATAAAGGTAACATCGTTGCATGTTGTCACATTGGATATGGTATATAAGTAGCGTTTGATTCGTTTTGGTTCGTATTGTATACAGATGTTTTTAGACACAGAGGAGTATAGATAAAGGAAACGAGAATCTACAACACATACACACAATGTACACAGAAATTAAAGTCCCACAGCTAGATTTAACTATAAAGCAACCAATCGGTTTATTCATTGACAATGAGTTTGTTGCTTCCTCTGATAACAATATGTATGATTCCATTAATCCTGCTACGAAGGAAAAGATAACCTCATTCCATATGGGTTCCAAGAAAGATGTCGATAAAGCTGTCACTGCAGCTCGTAAGGCGTATGAGAATACCTGGAAAAAGACTGCTCCCAAGGAGAGAGGTGCATTGTTATTAAAATTGGCTGACTTGATTGAACGTGATCAAAAGATTCTTGCTGCTCTCGAAACAATTGATTCTGGTAAACCTTATCATTCCAATGCAATGACTGATATTCAGCAAATCTTGGACTTGACAAGATATTTTGCTGGGGGTGTAGACAAGTTTACTCAAGGTGATGTGGTACCTATAAAAAATGAAAAGTATGCTTATACCATCATGGCTCCATATGGGGTAGTTGCTCAAATTGTTCCTTGGAATTATCCCTTAGCCATGGCAAGTTGGAAATTACAAGGTGCTTTGGCTGCTGGTAATACTCTGATAATCAAACCATCTGAAAATACTTCACTATCTTTACTATATCTATGTCAACTGATCAAGGAAGCAGGTTTTCCAAAGGGTGTAGTAAATGTTATTCCTGGTTCAGGAAAAGAAGTTGGTGAAGCAATGGGTTTACATATGGATGTTGATAAGCTTTCATTCACTGGTAGTACTTCAATCGGTACGCACATGTTAGAAACTTCTGCACAGTCTAACATGAAAGATGTCACTTTGGAATGTGGAGGTAAATCCCCTGCCGTTGTATTTGATGATGCTAATTTAGATAACGCAGTGATGGGAACTACATCTGGTATCTTTTACAATACTGGTCAAAACTGTACTGCTAATTCTCGTATTTACGTTCAAGAGAAAATATATGATGAATTTGTAACCAAATTTAAGAAATATACAAAAGAGAATTGGACATTTGGTAAGAATTTCGATTTGTTTGACGAGGATTGTACTGTTGGTCCAGTCATTTCTGAGTCTCAATATAGTAAAATTACTGATATGGTCAATGGAAAGAACGCTGAAGGAGAAGATACTGGATCTTGGAAAAAAGAGGAATTAATAGAAAAATGCTCAGATAAAGGTTACTTTATCCCACCAACCATTTTTACTAATGTTGCGCAGGATTCCTCTTTGATGCAAGAGGAAATATTTGGTCCTGTCTGTGTTATCTCTAAGTTTAAAGATTACGACGAAGTTATTAAACTGGCTAATGATTCTAAATATGGTTTGGCCTCAGCTGTATTCACTGAAAATATACGTAAGGCTCATTGCTTCGCAAGAGATATCAAAGCAGGTACTTGTTGGATTAATAGTTCAAATGACCCAGAAATTTCAGCTCCTTTTGGAGGATTTAAAATGAGTGGAATTGGTCGTGAATTAGGTAAAGCTGGTATTGAAACATACTTGCAAACTAAGACTGTTCATGTTAATCTGGAAGAATATTAATTTATATATATATATAAATTCAGATATATGTGAATGAAATCGTTCCTCGCTTTTTATATTCGCGTATTATTTATTAATTTATAAATATGTAAATAAATAAAGAAAATTATGAAATAGATGCTCTTGAAGAGTATATCTCATATTCTCTCAATAGAAATGAAGACTGCTAGTGTATTCTGCCGTAACTATAATAATATATCATACAAAATATTTGATAGACACTGTTTAGCTGCATTTCTATGTTACAAAGAATAACTCGTAATAAAACAAAAAGAGCATGTCCTGTATGCTCACGAAGAAAAGTTAAATGTGATAGATTAGTACCCTGCAGTAATTGTGTGAAGAGAGGCCAAGAAAGTGAATGTATTAAACTAGTGACTACTCATTCTTCTTTTGACTCAACAACATCTCAAAATGCATATTTACCTAGTCTACTTCGACTTTGGCAAAATTATGAATATTGGATCACAAATATAGGTTTAATGAAATCCATAGATACAAATCCTAAGAGGGAAAAAGTAAGTCTACAATCCAATTTACATGAATGTGAATTCTGGATGACAAACTTGAAGATAGAACAGTCTTATAATTTAATGAATTTTGCAGCTGAAAATCTAGGTATATTATATTTTGGTCCTATTGGTGATGTCAACGAATTGTTTACACAATTGGAAAGATATTGGAGAAGAAGAGAAAAGAAAAATGAAGGCCATGATTTAAATATGTTTACTGCTGATGATTATTATTGGGATTCTCTAATATGGTCTGTTTTTGTAATGAGTGTCTATTACATTCCTTTGGAATCAGTTGCATCATGCTTCTCCTTGGAAGAACTATGTAAGATGTTACAAATAGATGAAGCTCAAGAATGGACCGAATCATTACAATTGACCGTCTTCCAAGGGTTCTGTAAGACTACACTAACATTACTCCAGAATGCTGATATTCTCAAATATCCCGATATAAGATTAATTCAAATTTATTTAATATTGTCCACTACAACTTTCTGTATCACAAATCATATTCAAGCTGATAATCTTCTACTACAATGCATTTATGTGGCTAAATTCTTTAATATTGATTTTTATAAGCAATACGCTGAAGATGATCCTTTAGTAGGTATTTCTAAGGAAACATTTGGTAAAATATGGTTTAAATTATGCATATGCGACTTCTATCAGGCTGGCCCCTCGAAGAAAATATATATACATACAGAGATTGCTTCTCTACTACAACATGCTGCATTCTATCAAGATATGCCAAATTTCAATATTTATCAAAAAGAGGATAGTTTTGAATCATTGAGCTGGAAAATTATATCTTTGGAAAGAGACTTAGATCAATATCTAACAAAATCATTCAAACCTCAAATAAAGACATTTGATGCTATTAACAGAGAATTGGGTGTCTTCACAGAAAAAATATCATTGCATTTAAAAGAAGTAACTACAAGAAACTCTAAATTTGAAAAGTTTTTAGCTACTTTCTTGCTGAATCTTATTAAATGGAAATTAAATAAAATGTATCTGATTTATTTCAATACTGCCGATGCATTTGAGTTAAGTGTCCACCATACTGAAGTAATCATTCATTTATTGGTAAAGAATATCTCTTCAAGTAATCACATATTTAATAGACATCCATGGGTACTTAATGGTCTCTCAAGAATTATACCATTTTATGCATACTACAATATATTTGTTCCATCCGCTGATGTACAACTACTGAATAATGATCTTCGAGATCTAATATCTACATTACCAATTATGCTTGGGGAAAAAGTAACTAAATTGGAGTATTTGGTTGAAAGGCTAAATAGTTTAAGTGTTTTATGGGAAAAAGTTCAAGTTATAAATTCTGAAAATAATTACTCAGCGCATCCAGTGTTCAAAATACTGCAGAATGATATCAAACGCATCGCAAAATTTAACAACAGAGTACCGGAAGTTATAAAAGGAGTTGATCCAAATATGAGAGGTTTTAGCATTAATAATCTTGATGATGAAGAAGAAGAACTTGAACTTAATACAGAAGAAGATAAAGTGTTCAAAAAAATTGTCACCGAATTCGAATCGGAACGTAGCATTAATGAGTTGATGATTTAGGTATGTATATCTGGTTATTGATACTATTTAAAAGAATATATAATACTTATTATTGTTTGTTCGTTAATTTGTGTTCTTTCGCTAGTGGAAAGTTGTATTTTTTTATTTCTGATGGATGCTTAACAACGTTCAAATACTTTGTAAAGTCCAGGTAAGTTTGCAATTTCTATAACATCTTTCAGAATATTTTTGGGAGCTAGAAATCTTCTTCTAATGCAAGGGAATATTACATGTTCTAGAGAATATGAGATTTGTTCGGATTTTTTAAGATGGGTAATTTTAACATCTTCTGATACTGTCTCATCGGATTCAGCAAGTTTTTCAATAATTTCAGGGATATATAACAAAGCAATTTGTCTCAAGACCCCATCAAAACATTCTTCTTCTTCTTCCCAGTTCACCTTCTCGCATAATTTATATAGGAAGATTGGCAATTTTGAAAGGGGTGGGTTATACCCTTTTAACAGCAGCGGTACGGTTACAATCTTAATAGAACTAGGTGAATGGTCATCCGATCTTTCCAGTACAATAGAGAAATACTCTTCTAACATTTCTCTTCGATCCCATAACTTTTTAATTATTGAGCTTATTCTATCTTCGGTTATATCAGGAAGAGAAGAAAGTAATGTTAGGAGCGACAAAGTACCGTTTGATGGATCAGATTTTAAATTTATCCTTCCAAAGTTAGCAAAGTCAGTTAACCCAATCTGATAGAACAACTCAAAACATATCGCTCCATAATCTATTAGAAATAATTTCAAATCATGCTGTATTGTGGCCAGCCTTCTTTCCTCATCGACTATACCCACATAATTTAAATTTGCAAATACATTAGTCAACTCTAGGTGAGAATTATTGTCTACATTTTGCCTTAGATTTTTTATACTAGTAAGATTTACATCAATTCTAGGCTTCTTTTCAAATTTATATTTTGGTTTGATTGTGTCCACTTCATTAATATATTTTTCAGAATTATCTGCACTATTGATTTGATCTATTGGATTGAATTCGGCTATCTTATCAGGGACTATATGTAGATCTTTAGGAGCATCCTCTAAAGCGAACAAATCTTCTTGATCAGAATCATGGTCGAAGCTTTTATCACGAGTTCTTTTCTCATCGTTAATTTGAGTTAAGGATACCTCTGGAACAGGTCGATCTTTAGGTGATCTCTCGATTTGTTGTTCAGATTTGATATTTGTTTCCACGCTAGGTTTTAGAAATGATGTTATCTTAACTTGTGATGAGTCTGTCCGAACAAATTTATTTTCATATTTCCTTGGCTTTCCAATACTATTCTTATTACCTTTTTGGTTAGTCTGCAAGGTAGAGTACTCAAGTTGACTAGGAGTAAACTTATTGTGATTATGTATTCCCTCTTGGGAGCTACGCAGTATCTCTTGAGAAAGCTGAGTACCTTGGAGTAAAGTTGATGCTTTGAAAACTCTTGATTCATTTATTACGGAAAGCTCTTCATGTAATTTAAGTGATATTTTCTCAATAATTTCATCTTGATTTAAAAAACGAACTTCTCTTTTCGTCGGATGTATATTTACATCCAGAGATGTAGGATTTATTAGTAAACTCATGTAGATAAAAGGTCGATTCCCCTTTGAAAGATAAATTGAATATATGTTATTGAGAGACCTCCTAAGCGGATCACAAGTGACTAACCTATTATTGATGAAAAATACAGGCGATATTGATTTTTTGATATTAAAGTTCAGATCAGAAACTTCTGCTTCTACTTTGAGGAGATCTGGATTATCGTCATCAGCAGTATCCGAAGCTGTATCCCCGTCAGTTTTTTCCATGGAAAATGATAGCAGGTTTGAAGATACATTGTTGCCAAACACTGTTCTTATTCTATCTTTTATATCAAATTGAGACTTCACCGTCAGTGAATATTTAGAATCTCCAAATTTCTTACAAGAAAAACCAATATTCTTGGAGTGTACAGCATAACGCCCTATCACATCTAAGATCTTATTGTATTCCTCATTAGGAGGTCTCAAAGCTCGTAGCCTGGAAGGAATGTTATAGAATAAATCTTCAACTAATATTGTTGTCCCCGTCTTGCCAGCGACTGGCTTTGGATTATCAGTCATTTTCCCTTGGGAATAAGATACTTTCCAAGCACATTGGTCTCCTTCAACTTTTGTAGTAACAGTAAGTCTAGCAATATGAGAGATACTGGCTAGCGCCTCACCTCTAAACCCATAAGTATTTAAGCTTTGTAGATCTTCAAATTTGGATAATTTAGAGGTGGTAAACCTCTCACATAATATGGGCAAGTCATCTTTATTTATCCCAGACCCATTATCAGAGATCTGGAGCAATTTTATACCTCCATCTTTCACCAAAATATCAATCATGGTTGCTCCGGCATCAATAGAATTCTCCATCATTTCCTTTAGAGCATTCACAGGAGAAATTATGATTTCCCCAGCGGCAATCTTGTTGACCACTAGTGGATCCAACGCCCTAATCTGTCCACTCATACTTCCCAGATGATACCACCTTTTACAGGTCTCTTTCCACTCTCTTTCAAGATTCAACTGCGAATTATGTCAAGTAATTTCCTTATTACTCTCAAAACTTTTTTCGCATTTTGCCGCTCACCTACAAAATTTGCACGTGACTACACCCATTCTTTCCTAATATTGTCCATAAAAGCTTTTTGGGCTCTCTTGCTACTTCCAAAGTAATTGTATATGATAGAGTAACTAGAAGCTTCAAATCAAGTGCGCTAGTGGGCTTTATCGCTATTCCTTTAGCTCTTTCCTCTCTTTATTATTAGCGAAGTCGCTGTGCACTATCAATCAAGAACTATTTTTGAAATTTCATAATTTTCATCGCATCAACTCGATTATTAATCACTTGAAGAATAAGACAACTGAAAGCCTGTTGAGTTGTTATTAAACTGGTTGGCTCGAGGATATTTGCTCTTTAGTTGTTGCTATATAATTCCTGCGTTAAAGAATTGCGGTTTCCTATCGTTTCGATATCAATTAACTGGTAATCCATTATCACTGTTTATCGGTCTATTGTCCCTATAATTTGAAGATTCAGTTGCTTGTGCAATTGCATTTACTATCTACTTTTGAAGGTATACATATTTATGAACGCATCAGAACTTAAATGTATTGAGATATGTGGCACTTTACTTCTACGATTCCTGTGGTACATCCACCGCATGGCCATATACCCACATCGATAAATTCTGAAACATCAATTCGAGATAATGTCAATGGTACTGAAAATTCAGATGACAACAATAACAACAACTCTAATAATAATAATAATAATAATAATAATAATAATAATGAAAGAGCACCAGTAACACACTCTATAATTGCTGGCGGTATAGGAGGTATAGTCGGTGATTCTATCATGCACTCATTGGATACTGTAAAAACTAGACAACAGGGAGCCCCAGGAATTACAAAATATAAGAGTATGTTGACTGCTTATAGGACTATTCTTTTGGAAGAAGGTTTTTTTTTTGGTCTATATAGTGGCTATTGTGCCGCAATGCTAGGTTCTTTCCCTTCTGCATGTATATTTTTTGGAACATATGAATATACAAAGAGGAAAATGATAGATGATTGGAAGTTTAACGAGGTAGGATCTCATCTTACTGCCGGGTTTCTAGGTGATCTGCTTTCAAGTTTTGGATACGTGCCGTCAGAAGTTTTGAAGACAAGACTACAACTTCAAGGGAAACATAACAATAAATACTTCCAATCAGGTTACAATTATGTGAATTTACGTAATGCAATAAGTCAAATAATTAAAATTGAAGGTGTTACAACTTTATTCTTTGGATATAAAGCCACACTGATGAGAGATTTGCCATTCAGTGCATTACAATTTGCATTTTATGAACAATTTAGAAAATTAGCTTTTGTACTAGAGAAAAAGAATTTCCTGACAGACGACTTATCTATACCTAATGAGATACTAGTAGGAGCATCTGCAGGTGGGTTAGCTGGTATTATTACGACACCTCTAGATGTGGTCAAGACTAGATTACAAACACAACAGCCTTCCCGTAATTTTAACTCTCATTGGCAATCAATAGCCAATAAAGATACAAATAAGAGTTCAAATAAGAAAATAGCAAGACCAATTACACTAACAAATTCAATATATGGCAGTCTGCGGACCATATTACAATCAGAAGGTATATATGGATTGTTCAGTGGTGTTGGACCCAGATTTGTATGGACTTCTGTTCAGAGTAGTATTATGTTATTGTTATATCAAATGACGTTAAAAAATCTCCAAAAAATGACATATTTGCATTGAAAAAATGATAGCAGTCAAATTCTATAAATTCCTTTCTCTTTAGTAGCATCTGTCGTCTTCTTGATTGTATTAATATAACATTATCATCACAAGCTCACACTATGATTGTGTAAATGAAAATTACTCATATATATCGTTCGAACATCTGTAAATATATAAACTTATATATGAAAATTATTAGCATTAAATAAATAATATCATATCTTAAGCTTACTGCTAATTTATTATCTTTTCGGGCAATCTATTTATCGGTACATATAATTGCATTAACTAGTTATAATCTGCTATAGCTGAACTTATTTTTTTGTTGAGTCCGATTATCAAACTACTCATCGCTTAAATTATATTTTTCACATTTTAAATTTAGCGAGCACTGAAATTGCTAAACACTCTGAGAAATTGTTATATAATAAAGGTCAAAATCCAGATAGCAACATTGAGCCGTGAATCAATACTTATTTTGGACATAACTTTTCAATTATAGAAATAAAGTTACTTAGCAATATTCTTTATCCCATTTTAATTATATCAGGATTCCTAAATAGACGAGACTACAAAGATAATACTATCTAGCATCTCAAAACAAAATTAAGGAGAATACAAAGGATTTCATATACAAAGCATATAACAGAAGGCATTAATAATAAAAACTTAGAATATGCAGTATGTTGGTAGAGCTATTGGTTCTGTGTCGAAAACATGGTCTTCAATTAATCCAGCTACCCTTTCAGGTGCGATAGATGTTATAGTAGTAGAACTTCCAGATGGTACTCTATCATGCTCTCCATTCCATGTCAGATTCGGTAAATTCCAGATATTAAAACCTTCACAAAAGAAAGTTGAAGTTATAATAAATGAAAAGACAACGAATATTCCTATGAAATTGTCAGATTCTGGTGAAGCCTATTTTGTCTTCGAAATGACTTCTGATCTGAATGGTATCCCAGATGAATTGTTAGCTTCTCCTGTACCGAGTCCTCCAAGCAGTCCTGAACTCAAGGGTAACAAAAAATTAGAAGAGCCAGATCTCTTAGATATCAATGATGATACAAAGACAAGAACATTTCAAAGGAAGCTAAATAGAAAATTGACGCAGTTACATATTCCCAATAAATTAGACAATAATGGTGACTTTGTATTGGATATTGAAGGTTATAAACCAAACAATGCAATGATGCATGATACAGATATGCAATTGAAGCAGTTACTAAAAGAAGAGGTTGGTACAGATATAGAATTGTCTGATTTTATAAAAGAAGATATAAACACAGGAACTATAAAAATTGTTAACCCTTATGAACAGTCAAACTTCTCATCACCAGGACATGGTTCTCCGACAGTTAGCATAAGTGAGCCTGTTCTTCCATTAGGAAACAATGATGAAGAACCGATTTCAATGTCAAGTTCGCCAGATTCTGTTTCATTCTTGAGTTCTTTATCACCAACTAAAGAAGAAGTCGATGAAAAACAAAAGGCAAATACAGCCAATAATGATGCAAGCTCTAAAAGTGCAAATTTCATTAAGACTATTAGACTGACTAGCGATCAATTAAAATGTCTAGATCTAAAATACGGTGAAAATGATTTATGCTTCTCAGTAGATAGAGGAAGAGCTACAGTTAACTCAAAGTTATTTGTATGGAGGTGGGATGTTCCAATTGTGATTAGTGATATCGATGGTACGATTACAAAGTCTGATGCTTTAGGTCATGTCTTAGCTATGATTGGTAAAGATTGGACGCATATTGGTGTTGCAAAACTATTCAATGAAATAGCAAGAAATGGATATAACATATTGTATTTAACTGCGAGAAGCGCAGGACAGGCTGATTCTACAAGGAACTATCTTAGATCTATCTATCAAAATGGGAATCCCTTACCTGTTGGACCAGTTATTTTGTCACCTGATAGAACAATGGCAGCATTAAGAAGAGAGGTTATCTTAAAGAAGCCAGAAATATTTAAAATCGCATGTTTAAATGATATAAGATCATTATATTTTGAGATGGAGAAGGCCAACAATAACGATATAGACGACCTGTATAGTGAAGATAAAAGAAGCGTTGATTCTGAGGTAAACCAACCGGATAAGAATGATCAAGGTGGACAAGAAGAGGAAAACTTAAATTTAAAGCTAGATAAAAACGAGAAACTGAAAGAAAAATTCTCTAAGGATGCTCCGGATATTAAGAATAAGGTAGGGGGGGGAATAAAGATTGATGCTGAAAATGATGAAAAGGCAACCCCATTTTTTGCTGGTTTTGGTAACAGAATCACTGATGCATTATCATATAGAACAGTTGGTATACCAAGCTCTCGAATATTCACTATCAATCCAGATGGAGATGTTCATATGGAACTATTGGAGTTAGCTGGTTATAAGAGTTCCTATCTTCATATAAATGAGTTAGTGGACCATTTTTTCCCACCTGTTAGTTTACCTGATGATGATGTTAGAAGTCTTGTCTCTAATACCCCCGGATCACCTACCAACAATTTCGCTGATACTACTGATTTATCATTTGAAACCAAATCTTATTTACGAAACAATCAAGAGGGAAAATTCACTGATGTTAATTTCTGGAGAGAACCATTGTTAGATTTAGATGCTCTATCCGATATTAGTGATGAAATGGAGCCTGAAACCTTGTCAAAGAAAACTACTGAAGCCAGCTCAGGTCAATCTAACGTTGATACGTCAACCAGCGGCGGTACTGAGATTGCATCCACACCGAAGAAAGAACCACTGGATCCAAATATTGATATCGGAAAGCAAATATATTTGGAATTAGGATCTCCATTATCTTCACCTAAGATGAACTACATAGACACAAAGAGCGTGGATGAGAATATGAAAAGACTATCTATATCTCATCCTCCGTTGCCAGTATCTGGTATTTCCAAAATAAATGTGTTAGACGATATGCATTCTGTTGTGAACAGTGAAGACAGCAGGGAAACTGATGATTCTGGCGAAGAAATAGATGATGAGTTTGATGAAGATGAATTTGTAGAATAAATTATCCCGAATTTTTTCGAAACAAGACAAGAAAAATTTTGTAAGAAATTTAGATTGTTTACAGCTGGTTTCTGTACACTAGCATTTTAATTTTTGAAGACAAGGAAATATAAAATTGTATTTGATAAGATGTTCATTAATGATAAAGCAGGAAAAAATGCCGTGCAATAAATTCCTAATTCTTATGAAAAGGTTTAGAGTTTACGACGTAGTTAAACCGCACAAAAAAGCACTACCGGCGGTATTCCCAAGTAATCTTTGTTTCTGTCAGATTTTCTGAGAAAACTTTTATAGTTTTGAATATATAGCAATATGTAGAAAAATTTTGACAATAAGAAATGCCTTTTTAGTAATTATCTCGCAGGTGGAAATTTCTAAAAACTTCCAAGAATTTATCTTCAAGGCCGGAAGGCACGACCAAAAACTCCCGAAAGAAATGTCCGCACAAATCCGAGATCTCGAGAGGGGCGTTCCTGCCCAGTTCTTCTTACGGCATTTTCTGACAGACAGAGTAATAACAGTGCCAATGTGCAAATATCTTAGTTATTAACAACATTCTTTAAAGAATCCCAGTTATATTTCATTGGTATGTATGTCTGCAGTATGTTAGTAAATATATTTATGATAGGTTACATTCCCAGTACTTGGATTCTTCATTGTCTGTATGATTATCTAAGCTGAAAATGGAAACTATACGAATTTAATCCTATAAAAATATTTTCATATCTTATAAGAAAAAGGTTTTATTTCGTTAAGTAGTTACTGTTTCCTCTCCTGTGTATAATAATATAGTTTACTTCAGTGTTGTTAAATATTAATTGAAAGTGGAATAGTTTCAAATGAAGCTTAAACCTCGATTCAGTTTCTCATATTGTAGGAAATTCAATTTGTGAACCTTTTATTATACTTTTTTTTACTGTCTGTTGCCTGTTTTATTTCCGTATTTGAACATCGGATGTGTCTTATCTGGAGATGGCGTTGGTGTGTAAGTAAAGTAAAAGTTTTCTTGCAAAGTTCTTCTTGTGCTATCTAAGGCTGTGTCTACCATAATATGCATCAAAGAATCACTTTTTTTTAGAAGCTGTAATTTATTTCAATTACGCCATTAGTTTAGTGGTGTCATCATCGGTCTTTTGCCAATTGATATTTACATTTCCAGTCAACTGTATCAGTCCTTCAAAGATCAACAACTAAGACAGAATTTTTTATTTGAGAAATGCCAAGTGATTATAAGGGCAATAATGATAATAGTAGTGACCCTATCAAAACAAATATAGATATATCAATGGTTGTTTCAGATGCAATGGCTCAGAATTCGCTAGATTTACTGAATGCGCATATATATGCATATTTACTTCAGAATAATTATCTTGATACGGCCAGACACTTTCTGAAGGAAGTCTCATTACCTATAGCATTTCGAAATGGAAATGGTAATAAGGGACCTATTGAAATTGGGGATCATATTTTGCCAGCTAAGATGTTGATGAATTCTCCTGGTACATTTCTTTTTGAATGGTGGAACATATTTCAGAATTTTTTTGAGGATGAGCCAAACAGTAACAAAAGCAAACCTAATCCTACCCTACCTACTGTTACACCCTCTCTAAACAGAAATACACATAATTTATCACAGAATAGTCAATCTTTCAATAATCAGAATTTAAAACAGCATGCTGATATTATTGATAACAAACAGAACACTAATAGCAATTCTAGCTTCCAAAATCTTGAACATAAGATAACTCAGTTAATGATGCATCAGAACTTAAATATGTTGAGACAGAAAGATCCAAATAATCAATATCCAATAGAAAACTTTCCGAAGGATATCACAACATCGAATTTTAAAGAAAACGCAAATTTTCCTCACGATATATCTCACTTTCCAGTTGGAGATAGAAATCCGCACAATAGTCTTACACAACCGCAACAGGAACTATTCCTACAGTCTCAGATAAATTATAAGAGGAGCCAAATTAATATACAGTCACAACGTCCTAATTCTGCTGTAGGAACTAATAGTGAACTATTAAGTAATCCATTAGGAATTCCTCATAGAAACTTACTTCCTACACGTAACAATAAGTCTGGGGATAGGGTAAAAAAATACAAAAGTGTTTCTAAAGAGTGCAATAAAGAAATGTTGAATAATTCTGCTCCGACTAATTTTGGTCCTTATTTTCGCACTAACAGTTACGAGAATTTGAGCACTATCAAAGGGAATATCGAGGAAAATGTACAATCAACAGTGCAGCAGCAGCAACAAAAGGAATATATAAATAGAATAAAGGAAGCTCAGCAAGTTCGGAATTTAAACAATGGGAATAATTTCTCTCAAGAGTCAAAATATCGAAACTTGGAAGATATGTATATCGATACTTTGTCCCCATCAAATCATTTAAGTGAGGGCAAAAATTGATCGCATATTTGTTGCTCGTACTATGAAGTAAAACCCTTGTCATTGTTTGACAATTCGAAAGTGTAAATGTTGTTCATTTTGGTATTATGTAACGGCTGCTAAAAACTAAAGAACATATTCTGCCTTATATGGGAAAGAGGTTTGTTAGGGTTGCTATTCTTAGACGTTCCAAAACGACTGTTGAGTATTTTACTTCCATAGAGATATCCATCTTTTGATATTGATTGAGCATTGGTTAATTGTTATCATAATTCATTATTGGAATAAACAAATTGATTTTGAAAGCATGGTAAGCACGGCAGATAATGAAGTACACCTTTAACTAATTAGCCTAATAAGTATTCAGAGTATACTTCTTTTTGAATTGACCTCCTCAGGTAAGTGATAATTATGAGGGTAATATAATTAGATATAATTGCCTAACATGATGTGTAGTGCAGTATACTCGAGATAAAATCTCAAAAAATGATAATATTGTAAAACAGTACATTCCACATGATTGTTAATTTCATGAACAACTTATAATATTCATGATGATTTGTATATTATCAGTCATTCAGCAAATATTCGAGAAACACTATTTTTTCTACTTTTTTTTGAGATTTTGTTAATAATAGGATCCTAAAGTTTATTGTTGCTTCCGTGAATTGAAACCTCGAACTAACATGAAAAGTTCAATTTGTAAAACTCATTAATCTTCATTTCTTCTTTAGAGAATGTGTTCTCTTCTCTTCTTTAGAAAGGAAAAGCATACACTTGTAATCTGTTTAGATGTTATGGATTGATGAAGCTTAACTAATCTGTGAATTTCCAAGAATTAACAGTTACAATCAAGAATTTTGTACTAAGAATCATATCATTGGTGAATAATTTGATATGCATTTTATAAGACGAGTTTTAGTCACATAACCCAAATATCTGTAGTACAATAATCATGTAATATTGGTCGTTTGAAACAACTCTTTTTTCCTCACAGTATTTTTTTGAATGAGAAGATAAGAAATTCTTCTCATGAACAGAAAGTAATTTGTAGGTTTATTTGAAAAAAAAATTGACTATTATATTGTTGATTTCGCTTCAGAAATTTTGTTGTTTAATTAGTTTTGTTGTTGGAACATTAGAATATAGTACAATTCTTTTCATATAAGTTTTTGAATCTATAAACTAAGAACTAGGTAACTTTAAAGGTATGTATAAATATTGCAAAGGAATCAAGTAAACAAATGAAAGAGTTAACAATTCTTTAGTGTATGTAACTTATTTATTTAATATAATTTCATATGTATGCATAAAGGTATAAAATTATTATACATTTAAGCTTGTACCATAGATAAAATTCTTCAGATCCATATATCCCATTCTAATAGTTAATATAATCCTATAGAATACAGCGCCTCATTTACTGTTCGGATCAAATATATTACTCATGAAACCTTTCAAACAAGAAGAGAATATATTTATCTACTAATTCCTATTAGCTAAAAGGTTATTTTATATTTCGGATAAACATATAATATGTTATATCAAATTATAGAAAATATACTTATGTTATAGTTCCACGTTTTCTCTTCTAAGAGTAATAATAATTTTGTTTCATTGCATATTTCTTGTGTCACCCAGATAAAATAGAAACGTAATACTTCAGAAGCCACGGCATTGATTGCATAATACCTCAGAAAATATAAAAGCTTTAGAAGGGCATGGATTGTTCTAGCATCTAATAGGAACTAGTATACAGAATTCGGTGGTAGTAGTAGATCACTAAATAATCTTGTTTTTGCATTTTGCTTAGGAGATTATTAACAATTAGTTGTCAAAAAAACTGACGACTCAATGTAGTAGATCTCCTTACATATTTATATCAACAAAAAAGTTTGAAGTTGAGAAGGCTACTCGCTATATTTCTTTTAGACAACCTTATTTTTTTGAGCTCGAAAAGTCCCTGACAAATAAATGCTCAGTTAATTCCTCTTCTGTCCAAAATCCCCTTCCAATCAAATTGCTTTAAGAAGTCAATTAGCTGTACGTTTGGTGTTACAGATAGAATCACATTTAAGAGAAGATATGTTACGATATCATAATAGGAAATGACGCCGAAATTTTGACACATTTAATTCTATATTTCCTGTTATACAAAAACTTTGGTATAAGATGAAATGTGACGACCAAAACACTAACTAAAATTAATTATAATTCTTCCAATTAAGAAAGAACAGTTAGGAGGCATATCGTGCCACACTAATGTATGACTGTTTAACCCAAACATATTCATTAGTGAAATTAAATCTGTTAGAACTCTTGAATTTTTAAGAGTATAGGGATTATTATGGTATATTAAATACTGGCACACAGGACTATGTGTGTCTGAGTGACAACACAGCTCCTCCCTCTCTTTAAATGAGAAAGAGCTATAAATATAAAGGTATAGAAAATTATATAAGCTGGAAAAATGTTCATTTTATATATAAATTGTTCACAGTAACATCGCATTGTACGATATTACTATAGTCTGAAACATATTATAGTTCCAACAAGAACAATATGATATTTTGAACTTACTCTCGCTAAATTAACCAAGGGATTATACAAATATTCAATATTGACGAAATTATACAATAGAAAGTTTGAGACGTCATAAAATATTAGGAGTAGAAGTGCAAGGAAAATTATAGTGTATTAGAACATCTAAATGGAAAAAGTATATAAAGCAAGAAGATATAATTGTGTAAAAATTGTATATTTTTCATGTCTTGTTACTTCTGTCCTCAGAAAGACAAGCAGACAATTATAATATAGAAATATTATTACTAAAAAGAAAAGACAATGTTAGAATCTATTCACAGCGATAAACCTATTGTTCATGACTATAATTACAATTAACCACTCTAACACAAAATTGTCGCAGCGTGGGTTGGTCATAGTTACAGATAACTCAGTACTTACAAACAATATTAACAAGTTCTAATTCAATATATATATATATATGTGTGTGTTGGAATATGTGCACATATTACTATATTAAAAGCACATTTTTAGTATTACTTTAATACCAGGTCTCATCGTTGTAGACGAAGATATTCGTTAATCGATGAGATGAAAATTTTCAAAGTTAAGATACTTGAAGATAATATTATATATTTCTTTATATTTATAGTTTGTATAGTTTAAAGAAAACGATCAGTTGAAAAGTCTAAAATATGACCAATAACATCTCTGATTCCACAGGTCTCCAATAATATATTGCTAATCTTCTCCTATATATCTATCTCTTATGAATACTTCAACAAACACAACTTCTACAGTTTATCCTTTTTCAATCTAGATCCGAGAATGTCATTCGTATTCTCGACTATGTGTTCGGGTTACACAAAGCCTCTTATTTTACTAACTAAATATCATTATCTGTTATGGCAAAAATGTTGTATTATGAAAAGACCCGACCCTGGCACGTGATGAATAATAAATAATACCGTTTTCCGTACTAGGGATAATCACCGTTTAATAAAAGTCGGATTTATAATAAGAACTATTTAACCAATAAAAAGAACGACTTAATAAGGAGTTTAAGTTTACTATGTGTCAGAAATAACACCATCTACGGAGTGTTATTCCATTGTTAGTTTAAATATGCATTTGATTAATGCTATTATCTAATTCTACTATTCCAAGAAATTATTTCCTCATTAGGAAATACTTATGACATTATTCTTTCATAAATTAATTTGTGTCATTAAGATATGTGACGCGAGAAAAAGTTTTTCACTTTTTCATGTTGTGCGTCTTCGAGACACTGTCACAACATTATCGAGTTGCATCAAGTAGAACATACAAGATAATAAGAACCTTTGTAATATATATATATATATATATAAAAGGTTTTATTGTATAGGTAAGTCCAACAAGCCAGTAGTTAAATACATTTGTAATCATACTACAATAGATATGTCTTCTCATGCCCCTTCTTCTAACAACAACTTTGTCAAGTCAACAATTGACAATGCAGCTACGGAAGTGTTGGAACTATAATATGTTTTAGATTATAGTAGTATCGTACAATGCGATGTTGCTGTAAACAATTTATATATAAAGTGAACATTTTGCTAATTTATATAATTTTCTATATCTTTATATTTATAGCTCTTTCTCATTTAAAGAGAGGGAGGAGCTCTGCTGCCACTCAGAGACACATAGTCCTGTGTGCCAGTATTTAATATACCATAATAATCCCTATACTCTTATAAGCCCAAGAGATTATCACTAGTATGGAAAACGGTATTATTTATTA
>JAJLXZ010000027.1:0-11070 GCA_030571575.1 Kazachstania viticola
TAAATATGCATTTGATTAATGCTATTATCTAATTCTACTATTCCAAGAAATTATTTCCTCATTAGGAAATACTTATGACATTATTCTTCCATAAATTAATTTGTGTCATTAAGATATGTGACGCGAGAAAAAGTTTTTCACTTTTTCATGTTGTGCGTCTTCGAGACACTGTCACAACATTATCGAGTTGCATCAAGTAGAACATACAAGATAATAAGAACCTTTGTAATAATATATATATATATAAAAGGATTTATTGTATAGGTAAGTCCAACAAGCCAATAGTTTAATTCATTTGTAATCATACTACAATAGATATGTCTTCTCATGCCCCTTCTTCTTCTCACAACTCTGTCAAGTCAACAATTGACAATGCAGCTACGGAAGCTGTTGATGACATCGAAGTCATTACTAGAGGTTTAAATTCCTTAGATTTCCGATACCAAGAGATTATTTCCTCATTAGGAAATACTTATGACACTATTCTTTCATAAATTAATTTGAGACATAAAGATATATGACGCAAGAGAAAAGTTTTTTTCATTTTTGTTGGAGTAATATTATATTGTGACACTTACACTCACTTAATTGACCAAGAGATTATACAAATAATCAATACTGACGAAACTTTACAATAGAATGTTTGAGACGTCATAGAATATTAGGAGTAGGAGCTCAAGGAAAAATTATATAAAGCAGGAAGATATAATTGAATAAAATTTGTATATTTTTCTTGTCTTGTTACTTCTGTCCCCAGAAAGACAAGCAGACAATTACAATTAATAAACATGATTAATTCAACCAATGTTAGAACCTATACATAATGGAAACCTTATTGTTCATGATAAAGCAAAGTAAAATTTGTTTCTAAATGATCGTGCATTTTACAGTCTTATATCTTCTGATCTTAGAAGAGCAAATAAACGATTATAATAAACAATTATCATTGATACTAAAAAGACTATGTTAGAATCTATTCACAGCGAAAAAATCTATTGTTCATGGAGTTACAAGCACCTTTTTAGTATCATTTTAATTATCTGGCTCATGGTAATGGAGGAAGATATTGTTAATCGATGGGATGAAATTGTTCAAAGTGGAGATACTTAAAAATAGTATTATATATTTCTCCACAGATATAATTTGTATGGTTTAAGGAAAACAATAAGGTATACCTCAAGATAATTAATTTAATGAAAGAAGTCTCTGGTTCCACTTGGTTTGTCTTTTTATAAATTCATTAAGCATTCTCAGAAATCTTATATTAAAAAAGCTTCTTCTTTTTTTGTACAATTAAATCATGTATATTGAACTTATCAGCCACTTAGTTATAATATATCACCATATTTTACTGCTTTACTAAAAATTATCATATATTTATTAACTATAAAGGTATGTGGGGATTTATCTAGTTTTTCAAATTAAAACAAATTATCCTTACTGAAAATGAATTTCGTAGGAGTTCTTATATTATAGCTATACTATCACTATAATCAGTTATGTGTCTTAAGAATAAACGAATGTTGTGAAAGCAGAGATGTTTTCAGTTATATGTTTGATTTGGTAACCAATCGATTCCTTTAAACTATACAATTATACTTACAAAGAAAAGTTTAATACTATTTCAAGTCTGCTTTAAAAGTTTTTAACTAATCGATTAACGAACATTTCCGTTCAGAATGGAAGACTTGATATTGAGGTAATACTTGAAATATGCTTCAAACATAAGTAATAGGTACATATATCTCAGCAGAATTATCAATGTGAACCTATGGTTAGATATATTCTCCACCATATTGTTCGAAAAAAAGTAATCTTCTACTTCAGTAATTCCGTAAATCTTTAGTATTCAGGTGGGCTTTAGTGGGTACTTGAAATCGTCAGAAAAAACACTCACAGGACGAGAATTTACTTTTAAATGAGCACATACTATGGGTAGCTGTCTACTTTTGATGCCCATATATAGCTACTCTGAAGAGAAGAAGCATTGTTTTTCTGTAGTAAAATTTGTTTCATAACAATTTTTTATCAGAATTTTTAAGAGCACAGTATTTTATATTACGTGATTCTTATACACAATGTAAACATAATATATATATATATATATATTCTTTCCTACCTCCCAATGTGGTGAGGTCTAATTGTACCTATAGCAATATTTATTGAGGAGATACCTTCATAATTTGACTTATGGTATCAACAATGGTCGTCTTTAAAGGAACAAATTCAAACCCTAATAATTCATTTGTTTTAGAGTTATCAATTTTGGCAACATTGTCTGTAGTACGATTACCGGTATGTGGTTCACCAACTGGGATTTTCCCTTTTAATTGAGGGAATTCCTCATTTAAGATATCAAGTATATCTTGGGCAGCGAATCTTCCCACACATAAAAGTAATCTTTTACCGACAGTTTCTTCCTTTTGGAAGGCAAGTAAATGAGCACGAGCTACATCACGAACATCGACACAAGCACCTTGTAAGTGGTCATCAATTGGAGCATCAGGTGGAGCATACAAATATTTTTTAACCATTTCACATGAACCGTTTAACTTACCTGCAGCATTAGCGTCGAATCTTTGTGGACCAAAAACAAAGGCTGGATTAACAGTAGACAATTTGAATTTAACTTGATCCTTATTTGCTTCTAAGAATTCCCAAGCAGCTTTCTCAGCAAATTTCTTGGAACCACAGTAGCCAATAAGTGCATTAACTTGACAACTTTCCCAGGTATCAGCATTCCAACTCTCTTCAGTAATAACATTACTCTTGACGGCATCTGATTGCAAATCAGTAAGAGCAGCATAGCTTGAAGTAATAACAACACGTTCAACAGTCTCTGGACAATATTTCTTGATTGATTCCAAGATACCTAACGTACCATTTCTAGCTGGAATTAACAAATCCTTTTCTATATCATTAGTAGCAGAAGGAAGTGGCGATGCCATATGTAAGACAAACTTGATATCTTTAGCATGCTTCTTAAAAGCATGATCAAAACAATTTATGTCACTGATATCTTCGACAATTTCCATTGTAAGATTTGGGTTATTACCAAATTGATTAATCAATTTGTCAGCCTTTTCTTGAGACCTAGCGGTACCAATAACCTTATAGTTCTGTTCCAACAATTGGCTCACAACATGTTGAGCGATAAAACCAGTAGCACCAGATACAAATACAGACATTTTTAGAGATTTAATGAGTTGATATAGTTATTTGAAACAAACTACCTATAATGTGTTCTTTTTTCAGCAATTTTACACACCTCCTTATATACGCCAGATTTTCTATCCATCTCTCCACACCTTCACACAACCTTTAACTATCTAACAGTACAGCCACCTTCCACAGATCTACACTTTTGCACCTTTACGTAAGTAAAACGCGGCCACAAAAAGAAAGATTTCCTTTCTGTCAAGTTCCGGTTTGAACTCCAGCTCAGAAAACCCTGTAGCGGATATTTTTAAAAAGCATCCGTTCCTGTCCGTTCCTGGCCGCTTTTCTCCCGTGTTCCATAGAATTCTCCGTGGAACTTTCGACATTCTATTTTGGCTTAGATATTACAGTTGGAACTTTCAACCTCCCCAGAATCGCCACCTAGTTCGACTTGCAAGTGCAAAGAAGGTGGAGGAGGGAGCTAAAGAAGCTAGAGAAAGACTTAGTAAGCAGACTTGAGCTTTCCGTGGAGAAATGTTTTGCATTTCAGTTGAATCTGTTTTATGTTAGAGCTTAATTAATTAAAGGAGTATTTACGATTCAAGTAAATGTGGTCTCGAGCAATACTGAACAATGGGTGTTAAAGTTTCAGATGTGGCTTCTCAAGTATGTGTTAAGAAATTCTTATTTTCCTTTTGAAGTGATTGAGAAGAAACTTTCTTCTGACCATTTGAAAAATAATATAATTCTTCTTGAAACATTATATATTATCCTACGATCTAACTCAAAAGATTTTGGATCAGTTCTTTCTATGAAAACCATGATTTTCGGTACCAAAGTTGGTGAATATGTCGAAGCAAAGCTTGCTGGACTGCTCATGTTATCATTCCTGAATCTGAATTGCCTGTAACTCATATTGTACCAAGAGCTCTTCTTGAACTATGCTGGCATTTATCTGTATTAGGTAGTACTGCTTTAAACACATTATTTTATCTGTTATATATTACTCAAGGTGCAACAAAGAGACGAAGATTACGGTAAGTTGAACTTAATTTCAGGCGGTGCATGTGCTGTAGGTTCAACTTTTCTTAAAATTGCCTTAAACATATTTAAAACTACAACAGTTATTGCTATTTCTAGTGATCAGGAAAAGGTTAAACTTGTTGAACCTTTTGGTGATAATTCTATTTGGTGTTGACTATGGGAATGCAAACTTCTAAAAATCTACTAAAGGTGTCACATAAAATTTTAGCTTTGGGAATCAAATTATCGAAACAAAGAAGCATGGCTATTACTTGTAATTTCTAAGTGATTAAACCAACAAGATTTTACTAATCCAATTAAATCTTCCAAGAAAAAGGCCATATACAGCTTTAACTTCAAGTAATAATAATAACGATAGTTTGAACAAAAACAAAAGCCCAAAAGTAAAGTAAATCAATAACTTGAAGGATTAGCTACTTTTATTTATTCTCTATGCTTTTTCTATCGTTTTATTTCTTCGATATTTTCGGAGTATTTTGATTGTGTCAAATTTCAAGTCATCGGGAAATAATGTGAAATATTAATTTATTTCTATTTTCCACTGTATTGCTCAGTTGGCTTGAATAGAAGAGTATACTACAACCATGTTTAGTTACTTCTCTAGTTTATCCAAGTGGATAGCTGGTGGGAAATATGACGATAAAAATGAATATATACCTGACTGGAATTTTTTTATGGATTCAAAATATGGTGGTCAAGTTAGTATTGTTCTGGCTAGTGATCCTTTGCTAGATCACCTTCATGAAGAGGTCAAAAATATAAACAAATGCTGGGATAAATATCTCGATAAGCTTTCTTCATTCTACAGTAAAAGTCTGATTAGACCCATTCCAAGCGAAACTGTGAAATTTCCTACACTTATTGTACGGGGAAATACTCAAACGAACAAGATAACCTTGGGAGCGGGCATCTCATCTTATATTAAGTCACAAAAAGCAGAGGATAAATTGATTAATATTATAGTGGAAGCTTTCAAAAAGGAGGATGCTTTTCTTATGAAAGATCACTGCGAGAGGCCAGTTGATCCTAAACTGAACCAACCCCTTGTATTTTCTGAGAATGTTGAATTTAGAGAGTATGGATCATTAACTGTATTTTGGAATATTCCTATAATTTTCTGTAACGTTAAGGTTGTACAAGAAGAGGCAGTCTATAAAAGAATATGCGGAATAATATTGTACTACGAAGAAAGAGAGAGTATTTCCTCTATAGAGATATTCCAGTATTTACAAAAACCTTTAGTGTTTTGGGTTGAGCGTATTTTGGAAGATAAGGACCTCAAACCAGTTGATATTAATATACTAAGGTACCATATAAATGACAAAGAAATTGCAGCTAAGGAATTCAATAATTTACGTGACAAATACTTGAAGAGCATCAAAAAAAAATTGAAAGAGAGCAACCCTAAAAGGAATAATATGCTTTTAGAAGATGGCTTTGTAGATGAGTATGCATTAGACTCTGGTGAAACAATAATTGGTAACACTGGCGAGACGGAGAAGCTGCTCGACTATGACAACAAGAAGACCTTACAGAATAGAAGGATTCCGAAAAGGAAATGAGAAAATTTCAAACCACTAATATATGATGAATGAGATAAATATTGCCTTAACTATTTTTATGTAACATTATAATATACATTAACTTTTAAGTTGCTATCTCTAAATAGTGTTAGGTATGCTCAAACCCTTTCACTATTGTATTACCAGCATTGCTACTCTAAATATTTCCATTTGGCAAATGATTATAAAAGTACTACATATTCATATAAATACTTAGTGTAAGTAAACCAATCTGGCCCTCGGTGCCATACATCTCCTCCCGGCACAATCAGAATAACCACATAATAACAGCATAGATACTATGGTAACATTCAAATTCTTAGAATCCTCTTTTGCCAATGAGCAATAAACGAGATGTTACTATTAATACTACCTAGCTCGTTAGATATACCACTCTTATCTTTCTATATCCCACCTTTAATGAATCATTCTAGTTGTTTCCATGAGTTGGGTTATATTTTATTCTTCCTAGCTTGTACTTTAGGTGAGATCTTTTTGCTTTCCTCCTATTGTCCTTGAAAGGGTACATTATACCTTCTAAGTTGCACCATCAATGGTATTTTTAATACATTCAAATTTTCATATTCCAGAGTAGATTTTTGTTTCCTTCTTCTCTAAATTTTTTGGATTAAAGATGTTTCTAGTACAGTCTTTGGTTCATCAACTAATCCTTCAATAGAAAGACTGCGCCAATTCCTTATCAACGTCCCTTAGAATGATTCTTTATGTGAAATAGACTCATATGCAGTAACACTCTAGTTGCTTACTTGTTATCTTAATATATCAACATCTTCTCTTAGTGGACAAGAGCCACTAAGTTCTTCTCAAAATAATAGTAGAGCTGTCAGCCTATCCAGAAATTCAGTCGGTGCCAAGTACTTACCTCTTGCATAACTCTTTAATACTGTGAATTTTGTACCACTCACAAATCCTAGAAACCTTCATGATTACAAGTATGACAGGGACAATCCAGTATACTTCAGAAATTGGGCTAGATTTTTAAGTTATAACCATCCTCCAACTTGATAGGAATATGTAAAATTGAAATTATGGTTTGTGGATATCAGCTTGCAGATGAAGATTCTGTTTCAGTTGTATCAGATGCGTCAACTATAATTTCCCTCAACTTGACTGAACCTTGTAGATTACCTCCCGAATCTCTATACAAATAGATGTTGGGTCTAATCAATGTAACTCATCCAGGCGTAAAATTATGCTTTATAGCACAAACGTGAGTCTCTGTCATAAAGGGATCATACATAGTCACTATGAAAACTGATTCGCATGCTTTTCATGGCTTGTTCCTTTCAATCTGTCTTGTATCAGGTACAATACTATAACCAATTGAATAACTTTGTTATAATGCAGATATATGACCATGATTGTCTCTTCTCTCAAGTATTTGTCTTTAATTAACGGGCACATTTGAAATGAGGTAAAACGTATGAGTTAAAGACATCAAGACTTTCATAGAGATGCTTATTTTTGGGAATAGTTGTCAGTGTTATTTAATATATGCTGTATGAGAAATGCACTGGAACAATAATGAAAAGAGTCAAGTTGTGCAACTTTGGAAATAGCAAGGTATTTTCATATGAAGGCATTGTTTGCTTTAGTTTCAACTATTTACTTCCTCGCTTATATATGGTATAAGTAATGATTCTTCTTGTTTTTGGCTGCATGATTAACGTAACGAACCCATATTTCTAACTTATCAAGAGTAGGTCAAGAAGATAAGGATTAGAATAGTTAAGTCCAACAATCTAAATGTGTATTTGGAGACTTCTGTCAGCATTTATTCTGGAAGAGCGTATCAATTTCATGCCATTTAACTACTGACATCTATCTTGATAGTAAAACTTAGAGATTTCCAAGTATTAACTGTTTTATCAACAGGTGGATTTGTAGTTAGGAGAAATTCATGGGTAGCACAATGCAGTAAGAACGATCTATCATACCATGATTTTTGATTTAAACATAATTCAAGTCAATCATGATGATACGTTACATTTGAGGAGTTGGAATTAGAAGATAAGTATTTCTTGTGGCTCTGTAGAAAGCATTGCATTTTATAAGGATAAGTAGTATTTAAGCAACGAAAAATATTGATCATACCATTTTTGATATGAAGGAGAAGAAACCCCTGAGAGGGACATCCAGTCTATATATAGAGAGAGTGAGAAAAGTGTATTAGTTGGGTTTGAAACAAGTAACAGTTTGAGGATAAGGACATAGTATTGTAAAGATGAAGGATTTTAACGATTTGATTCTTGGTGGAGGTACGTTTAATACGCAGTACAATGATAAACCAGAAGAATTGCCAATTAAAGAGATGATCAAGTATGCCGTTGATAATGGTATCTATACGATTGATTCATCTCCATACTATGGCAACAGTGAAACACTGATTGGGAATGCGTTATGTGAATTAAAGTATCCTAGAGATTCTATACTTTTATGTACAAAAGTAGGTAGAATAAGTGAGAATGAATTTAATTACAAGAGGGAATGGGTACGCTTTAGTGTAAAGAGATCTATAGAAAGGATATTTAAAGGGTATGATAAAGAGCAGGATAGGTATTTGGATATTATCTATCTTCATGATGTTGAATTCTTACCATTGAATGAATCTATTGAGGCACTAAGAGAATTATTTCAATTGAAGGAGGAAGGCTTGGTTAAGAGAGTTGGTATAAGTGGATACCCATTAGATTATCTTTATGAAGTTGCTATGGAGTGTCAACGAGTTATTAAGAACCCATTGGATTGTATATTATCGTATTGTAAATTGAATTTACAAAACATGGAATTATTAGAATATTACGAGAAGTTTAAAACTGATTGTAATATAAAGATGGTAAATAATGCGAGTGTATTATCGATGTCATTACTCAGAGATGCCGAAACAAGAGGGTTTCATCCATGTAGTGAAGAAATCAGAGAATGTTCAAAGAAAGCAGCTGAATATTGTAAGAGTCAAGGTGTTAAACTGAGTGATGTGGCTATCAAGTTTGCATTGAGTAAATGGATAGGGAATGGATGTACCGTTATTGGATTCAGTAGTGTTGAAGAAATAAAAGATTGTGTAGGTGATTATAAGAAAGTATTGCAAAACGGAATGGATAGGAAAGATGAAGAGATGGTTGAGTACATCCAGGAGGAGATATTCAAAGAGCATTTGAATGAATCCTGGAGATCTGGATTACATTGAGTAGTAGTAAGTATTGTTTTATATAATATGTGATATTTTTAAAATAATTTTTCAAATCGCATATAGTGAGTGAAAAAAAAAAGACTTTCAAAAAGAATTGATTGAAATTGAAGTTATTATATAGGAAGAAGGAGAGTATAGAAAGAAAGAAATAGGTGGAAAAAGATGTCATATTATAATCGTTATAGGAACAAGAGACGTGATGGCGGTAATGGTAAGGACAATGGGATGGAAGATGCGATGTCTGGAGGAATTCAACCATCGGATGCTATATTTGATCTTGGTAAGAATAAGAGAGTGACAGTTAGACAATTTCGTAATATTAATTTGATAGATATTAGGGAGTATTATCTTGATCAGAGTACTGGGGAGATGAGGCCTGGTAAGAAAGGGATATCATTGACTGAGGATCTATACGATGAGTTATTGAAACATCGATTAAATATTGATGAAGCGTTAAGAAGGTTTGGATCGAAGAGAGCTAGAACGAAGACGGTAAGATTATTATCTGATGATGAAGATGGGGAAGAGAATAAAGAGAAGGAAAAAGAGAATAAGGATGAAAGGGTTGAAGACAGTGAAGAAGTACCTGGGAAGAAGAAGAAGAAACAGAAGATAGCGCCCCCAACGTTATTACCGCATGAGCAGACAGTGGAAGATGCTAAGAGAGAAGCGAATGCGACGTTAGTGATTCCAACTAAGAAGAAAGAAGAAGTTAAGAAGAATGAGAATGATTCTGGAGAAGAATCAGGACATTCATTGGAGGAAGAGATGAATAAGATATTTGATGAAGAGAGTGAAGAAGAATGAATGGTGTTTCTATATATGTATATCGGTATTTTATTATCTAAGTCTTTACAAACAGTAGTAAAGTAATAAACAAATAAACCGTTTGGCACAATTTTGAGAGTGGTTTAGGGAATTGCAAGATAGAAGAGAGGCACTTGCTACTGGGGTGGAGGAGTATACCCCAGACTATAGTACAGAAGATTGCAATATTAAACGCTTGTCGTCGGGCAACATCATAAGAGAAATGTACCACAAATAAGACATTAAGTCTTTGATAGTAGTAAGTCGTAGGGTGGTTGGTTATAATTACAGATAATTCAGTAATTGCAAACAGCATTAACAAGTTCTATTTCAATATTTATATATATGTACATATTATCTTTTATCGATCCTTTAACAAATACAGAGAATCTCATAGTTTTGTTAGTATGTGTTTCGTTTGGCTGTGACAGGTTGGATGTTTATTCAATTTAATACACGCTTCATTATCGACAAATGTTAGCAGGAAACAGCAATTGTTCAATAATACTTTGATACGTAGCAATATTTTGTGATGTACTTTGAGAAATAATCATACAAAGTCTCTGGAAGAACCTTCTTCAATAGAACCCTCTAATCCTTGAGTTGATGATGCTTCAATGCTTACTCGAGGTTCTGATTTATCCAAAGGCTCGTTAATTACCTATTCCAATCAAATAAATGATGATGTTGCTAGTGTACTTAATATCTACTTTTGTGCCTAGTACTTTGAAGCAAGCCCAAAAATGTGAAGAATCTGCTGAATGGATGGAAGCTTGTAAGAAGGAACTGGATTCTTTTACTAAAGATAAGACTTATAACTCTCATATTCAAACCTAGATGGGTTTTTACTGTAAAAAATGCTGGTCGTAAGAAAGCCAGACTAGTTGCTCAAGGATACACCCAGGAAGAAGGTATTGATTACTCGGAGAACTTTTATACCAGTAATCTGTTAGAATCTTTTTGGTTTTGTCCAGTTGCTTTAAATTACTGGTACATGAAATGGATGTTGATACTGCCTTTTTTTTTTTAAGTAGTAGAACAGAACCTAAAGAAGAAATATATGCTAGACAACCACCCAGTTTCCACGATCCTAACCATCTTTCTGATTGGGTATGGAGACTACAAGATGTAATAAAAAAATTCATCATTCCTTGGTACAACTTGGGTTTCGAACAAAATATTGCAGAATTTTTTGTCTCTATTTCAAGAATACGTACTTACATATATTTTATTGGCTTCATATTTTGATAATATCTTATGAACCCTAATTTACAACCCTAATTA